>CAUYLG010072665.1:0-51705 GCA_963573385.1 Cacajao melanocephalus | reverse complement strand
AATGACTTATAAAGAGATTTGGACTCCCACACAATAATGGCGGGAGATCTTGACACCACGTTGTTAATATTTCACGGATCTATGAGATAGAAAATTAATAGGGACATTTATGATTTGAATTTAGACTTGGAATAAGTAAACAGTGAATATCCATAAAATTCTTCATCCCAGATCTCCAGAACATACATTTTTCTCAGTATCATATTACACCTATTCTGAAAGTGACTATATAATTGGAAGTAAATCACTCTTCAGCATTTGCATAGCATTTTATGGACTTAAGTGAAATATTGGTTGGCTGTTTGTTATTTTCTTCCCTGATTCCTTCCTGTCTCTGTTGTTAAGCACAATTGTTGGCATAAAAGAGATTTTTAATACCTATTCCTAGATCGTATTCCAGCCTGGGCAACAGAGCAAGAATTTTGTTCTCTCTCCCCCTTTTTCTGTCTTCTTCTTTCCTTCTTTCTTTCTTAAAAAAAAAAAAAAGTAAAGAAACATTATTCCTTATTCTATCTTCTAAAAAAGTCCTTGGGGTTCTGCAAAGTTTAATTTGAATTAATAATCGGTTATTCAGAGTCAGTGTATATCCGTGCATGCTTCCTCATTTGTCTTCACCACAGTGCCTAGGCTCTCTGTCATCCAAAAGCCATTCCAGTTTAGATACTTTGAAAACAATGCTCTAAATATTGTCTTTGCAAGAGAGATTCATAAAACTAGTACATATTTTTCTACAGGCTGCTTGAGCCTTTCCAAGTTTCTGTATGTTTGGATTCTACTATACATCAGCTTTAGTCTATTTTTATCCTCTTTATGCTTCACTCCTGCTCTGCTCACCAAGGCTGATTAGGAAAAAAAATGTTCTCTGAGTTATAAATCCAAGCCACTGTAACTGTAACATGGATGGGATTTTAAACTCTGGGATCTACAGTTGACACTCCCTGTAGCAAGTTGAATGCAAGCAGAAGCCCATATAGTTCAAAGCATTTTTCAGATAGGATCCCTTCTTATTTCTGCTGATCAAGAACAGAAGGCCCACCGGTCCTCCAGGAAGAAGAGCTGAATTGTAGAACCTTAGTCCTGTCAGTACCTCTGTGACCTCAACAGGGTCTCTAACTCTCTACTCCCAATTTCCTCTACTGCAAAATGAAGAGTTTGGATAAAATAAAATCTAAAGTTCTTTTCCGTTTGAAAAACAAAACTGTAATTTTATAAATATTTAAGTAGCAACCGTATTGAAACTATAAACTATAACCATTTTATATGTCTGCAATTTAAAGAGGATAAACAAATAAAATAATTCTCTGTATAAAGTATAACTCTCTGCCACTCCAACCCAAGGACTGTTATTAGAGAGATATCCCCAAAAGTGTTTAGCCGTTTCAACATCCAACTAATTTGTAGCATCTTCTTTTTCAAATTTGTATCGTCTTGTAAAAATATCTGTCTCTATGGTCAATTTTAAGGTTATTCAGAGGGGGCTTTGGGGTAATGCTTCCCCTTAAAATTTTTCATCAGGGTTTTCACACAGATTGTGATACCATAATTTGTCAAATCTTTGGTAGAAAAACTCTTACTCAATTGCAACCATGTCTGGAGCGGGAAAGGCATTAAGTCAATGGCTGTCATCGGTATCCTGCAAGAAATAATTTATTTGATTTTCAACCCCATGGCTGTACCCAAAATAATGGTCTATGTAGTTGTCTCTAGAGTGAGTGTGTCCACAAAGGAAAAACTAGACTTCCATCAGAGTATAGGAATGAAGTTTAACTAACAACTTTTTTCCTCAATTACCCTTAATTTTTATTTTTATATGTTTTATGAACCACATATATTCATGCAGCTATTCATGTATACAATTTACAAATAACCAAAAATATATTCTGAAGTTGAATGCTCAAAATTTTTTTCTTGATAAGGTTTATTAACAAAAATTTGGAAAATTTACCTATGTAGGCTTTTAGACAGGTAAATTTTGCAAGAAGAAAAGAGGGCAGAAAAATTGTTTCTAATAGGAGTCCTTGAGCATCTCAGGCCAGGTGCAGTGGGTCTCCGAAGCAGAACAGAGGAGGGCAGAGCAGCAGAAGTGGAGAGGAGCCTGTATGGATGGCAGCAGTTAGAGGCTGAGGTGCAGCTGAGGCCAAGTGAGGATCACAGAGAAGTTATGACATAGAAAATTGTGCTAAGAAGAAGAGAAAACAGAGACTTTACACCTTCAAAATTTAACTTTGCAAAACTCTCTTCTTACTTTTTTGTGCTTAATACATGACTTTAGGGCACAGCTTTTGGAGACCTTCCTTATTTCAAATGGCATTTCAATGATTCTTGTGTGAATATGGCCTGCTCATTGTATATTAAATTAAATCATCAAATCCATCTGTGTTATTAATTAATATTTCTGCACCTCCAAACAATTCTCTTATAAATAGGATATATATTACTTTTTAAAAAAAAAAATAGCGTCTTACTCTGTCGCCCAGGCTGGAGTGCAGTGGTGCCATCTTGGCTCACTGTAACCCCTGCCTCTGGGCTCAAGCAATCCTCCTACCTCAGCCTCTCAAGTAGCTGGGACTATAGGCACCCACCACTACACCCAGCTAATTTTTGTATGTTTTTATAGAGACTGGGCTTTGTCAGGTTGCCCAGGCTTGTCTCAAACTCCTGAGCTCAAGTGATCTGCCCACCTAGGCCTCTCAAAATGCTAGGGTTACAGGCCTGAGCCACCGTGCCCGGCCATATAGGTATTTTACTACTAACTTACTTATTACATAAGTAATTAAATCTGGACTCTATGACAAAACTATATTAATGAACATTAAGGTAACTTTGAACTAAGATAATCTAAATGTCTTAGTCATCTGAATAATATTGAAGGAGTGTGAGAGAATGTTAAAATTATATCTAAATCACTGAAATTTATTTACATTTATCTACATTACTAGTTGCTAAGAATATAGTGATCATAATGTTTAAATTAGAAAAGCAATTTGTAATTAGAGTTAAGCATATGCTGTAAATTCAAATTGGCAGTAAAATAACAAAATGTAACTTTTCCAAGGGAAAAGTTAAAATATTCTAATACTTTTAAAGTTACAAAATATAAAAACCATTAAAATGAAATAATTTTCTTCAACTTCACAAAAGCCTTTTAATGGAAAACTGAATTTTGGCATTTATTGTTGAAAGTGTTGATGAGTTACTTCTACTTTGTTATAAAAAAAAGTCTCCTTTTTTTTTCTTGTTAGTATACCCACTTGGTTGACAAATATAAATACTTTGAGAGGATATCCTAGCAGAACCCACTGTGGTTTGAGGGTTTTCTCGTCATTTTGCATTACAGAAAATGAAGCTGAATCATATACACTTAACAAATCAAAAAGCAACAAACATATGTAAGTAATGAAAATGTCCCATAGTAAGTAATCATCATGATGCCACCAAAGGAAAACAAGACATTTTTTTTTTTTTTTTTGCTTAACACATTTTTTTTTGTTTAACATGCCATGTTCCACAGAGAAAGAAACTTTAATCAAACACTGTTGAACTGAAATCCTGCCCATTCAATTTCATCTTTATACAGATTTGTAATACTATTGTAAACACTATTTTCTGCATGAAAATGAATTTCCATTAGACTGGCGGTCCTCAACCTTTTTTGGCACCAGGGACCGGTTTCTTGAAATACAATTTTCCCCATGGACAAGGGGTTGGGGGTGGGGGATGGTTTGGGGATGAAACTGTTCTACTTCATAAGGAGAGCACAACCTAGATCCCTTGCATGTAGAGTTCACAATAGGATTCATTCTACTAATGCCTCCACTGATCTGACAGGAGGTGGAGCTCCGACGGTAATGCTACTTCACCCACTGCTCACCTCCTGCTGTGGGGCAGGGTTCCTAATAGGCCATGGTGGACTGGTTTTAGTCCATGGCCTGGGATTGGAGACTCCTGCATTAGACACAAGTAACATGGGTTTTGTAATTGATATAGATGAAGTGAATAGCCCTTCTAGAAATTGGGAGGAAAAAAATTAAGGAAATTATGTGTTCACCAAAATGGAAAACCCACACAAAAAATATGATGATCTTATCAAATACCACAAACTCTGTAACTGATGGACAGGTAAAGTTGTTTCTTCCATGTCATAAACCTGGTCATGCCTTCTATGTTATAGAACTAGAAAAAATAAAAAATTCATAACCACAAGGAGAATGAAAGTAGGGAAACTGAGTCATCAGTAGGCAGGATATTTTAATTCATTTCTGAAAGTCAAAGAAGAATGAAAGCTAATGGATAGCTGAAACTATACATAACAGTTTAAGTTCGAGATGTGCTGTGAGAGATTGTAATGAAGTTATGTCAAGAACAAATGAGAAGGATGAAGAAAGAGATGTTAAATGAAGATCTGTATGTGGTACAGTTCACCAATCAGTACCTCTAACTGGCAGCAATTAAAAATTCAGAGTGTTTCTCCTTTAGGAAAATTCCCCAGGGAACTCTTTTCTGAAGCACTGGAGTGAACCTACTTGGTTAAGTCAAGGTTTCTGCTGTGAATGCGCCTGCCAAGAATAAAGCCCTTTGTTTGGAATTCTGGGAGACCTGAGACCTAATAGCTGCTCTCTGTTCATTCAATTTAAAGTTAAGCCTACCAATCAATAAACTATGTCCAGCCACACACTGAGCTCCAAGTCTACCATTCATGGGACACACCTAACATTTACCTATTAGCAGGGAAAACACACACTAGTTAACTAATACGTCTTGATTGAATATAAACAGACAGCCAAGAGTTTTCAGACAAAAAAAAACAGAAACAAAGACAAAAAACAGGACAAAGGAGAAAGCTCTATATAAGTTAACTGAAAAAATGATCATAGTATAAACAGGTAATTAAAAAATAGAAAAATAATTTAAGAATTAGTGCCACATTTATGTAGTTTCAAGAAAGCATTATATTCATAAAACAAGAATAGAGTGCTATACAAAGAAACTATAAGGGTTTATGATAAAGCTTATAGAAAGTGAAACTAAGATCTCTGAAATTAAAATTTTTAATCAATGTTCAAGAAAATAAAGTCAAGGAAATATCCAAGATTGTAAAGAAAAATACAGTGTCACCAAATATGAAAGGAAACAAACAAAACATGAAGGAATAATCTTTCTAGCATCTTACTAGTAGAAATAGAGAAGGCAAGAAATTCTCAAAGAAATAACAGAAATGTAAAGCCATTGGAGTTTTAAGCAGAAAGGAAACAGTCTGTGACTTATATTTTAATTGAATAGTTTTTACTTCAGAAGAAAACAGACTATAGAGAAATTAGGGTGGAAAAAAGAAAAAAATGACTTAGACTGCATCTAGGTGAGAGATAATGCTAACCTGGACTAAGATTCTTGATGTGGAGCTAGTGAGAAGTGGTAGGATTCTAAACAAAACTTGAAAATAAAATCAACAGAACTGTGTTAGATTGTGTTGTTGGGGAAAAGAGATGTCAGAAAAGCCTCATTTTTTGTATTGCCCCGCGCAACTGGATGAATAGAATTCTGGTTTACTGAGATGGGAGTATTGCAGGAGGAGCAGGTTTTAGAGGCAGGATTTGGGAGAAAATATGTAACTTGGAATTGGACATGTTAGATTTAAAGTTCATATAAGACATCCAACTAGACATGTTGGATAGGCAGTGAGATATTAGAATCCAGAATTCAAAGGAAATGATTCTGGAAATGGTGTATAAATAACATCTAAAACTAAACTAACTGAATTAATTCACCAAAGACTGAATATAGAGTGATAATACAGAAGGTACATAGGCTGAACCCTGGATAGCTATGCTCAGATGTGAAGATAGGAACAAGCTGAGAAGGAGCATCTAAATGAGGCAAAAGGTTCACGAAAGGAGAGTGGTATTCCAGAGGTCCAGTGTGTCTCAAGGAGGAAATCATCATCTGTGTCAAAACCTGCTTCCCAGTAGTGAAATAAGAAAATAAGAAAATAAAAGTGACCACTGGATTTTGCTATATGGAGCTCTTCCATGACATGACAAATGCCATCTCTGTGAAGGGGTTGGAGGTGAAACCAGAAGGAAATATGTTAAAGAGAGAATGGGAGTAAAAGTAGAGAGAGATTAAACACAGTCTTTTGAGGTGATTATTTATAAAAGTTAGCAGAGAACTAGGGAGGTATCTGGAAGTATATTGAGGCCAAATGACTTTCTTCTACAATGTGTGATATTATAGCATATACGTATAATATTGGGAATGTTCCTGCAGATGGGCATAATCTGACACAGGATAGAGAAAGCAAGTGTAGAAACGATGTCCCTAAGATGACGGGAACACAATGCACTAAAGAAGGGCTAGCCTTAGTGGAAGCAAAGGCAATGTATAGTTTCTACCAGGAGGGAAGGCAGAATGTTTAGGACTGATGTGTGCAGGTTGGTAGATTTGCTGCAGAAACACACCAAAATTGCCTTTTGATTGTTTCTATTTGTTCAATGAAATGAGAAAAAAAAGTCATATTTTGAAAGAGGGCAGAATAAAGATGTGAGAAGTTAGAGAGTTTTTTTGTTTGTTTGTTTTGTTTTGTTTTGTTTTGTTTTGTTTTAGGGTGTGAAATAATCTTCTAGGAGAGGAGTACGGAACCTAAGGATAAAGAGGAGTGTTACAGGGCAGCACTAAGAGCCCACCTGAGATTAGTGGTCATGAACTTAATGAGAGACACAAGAACCTGGTTTTATGCCTTTCTTCAGCTCTAGTCAGATGCTTGGGCAGCTGCATAGTGACTTAGGAGTTGAATTTAATAAGCTTGGGATTTTTCTAGGCCAAGATAAGAGATGAGCAAATAGCTGAGGTGGTATGCAGGAAAGTCAGTATAATGATGGACCACAGCATCTAAGCTGGGTAAGGATAAGGATATGATGGACAGTAGAAAAGTAGGAACTGGAAAGAAAGGCATTTCAAAGTTAGAGTACTAGAGAGAGTGAGAAAGAGAGACAGGGTCGGGGGAAGTAGGCAGGCAAAAGTCTGAGATTGGGGTGCTTAAAGTTGAGATTCTGAAAAGGTACAATAATTCATAACATCAAGGCATGACTACAGTGACTAAGGTGCAGAGGAAGACAAGCTAATGAGATGAGGAGGTCAAGGACCTGAGCAGTCAGGTTGCTAGAAAGGTTTTTCTGCATAGATATTAAGATCATGATTAATTATGATAGCAGTTGTGTTGGAGCAGGATAAATGGTAAGCTAATAGACAGGATCTACTTATGATTGCAAGTTGATAAGAAGTAGTGTCTCAGAAATCTGGTGATGATTATGGCAAGAATGAATAGATGGTGGAATAATCAAGCAGCATATTTTTCTGAGAAGGAATGTTTGAAAGGGGAGGATGGTTGTTACAATGGTCTGCAAGCAGCAATGAGATCTAGGAAGACCCATACCCTCACCTCCATGCATGGTGATATGAAGGTTGTAGAAGGAAAAAGTTGTCGTTGATGAGGACAACACATAGAAGTGTGCTCAGGGAGCAATGCTCGGGGAGAACCAGGGTCCACATAAACCATGAGGTAGAAAAGAAGATTTTGGGAGGAGACTGAAGACACAGAGCAGGAGTCTCCAAGCTGTGGCCAGACAGCCAAACTCCTGTTTTTATGTCCAGGTGCTAAGAATAAGTTTTATATTTTTAAATAGTAACATTTTTAATGATTATAGAAATACCTCCACGATATCTTTGATTTTGTCTCTTGGCCCCTAAGGCCTAAAATATTTTCTATCTGGCCCTTTAAAAACAATGTTTCCCCACCCCTGACATTGAAGATTTTGCTAATAATTGAAAATATTTGGGTGAGTAAAATTACAGAATACACAGAACCATGTAGGCATGGAAGCCTAAGGCACGAAAGACGACTTGGGAGATTTGGATGTCTTATGTTGACTGAGGTAAACAGGGACACAGACCATGACCAAATTACTCCTAAGCATCTTTTAATCAAACTGCAGTGAAAGACTATGAATAGATGGGGGTGGGAGGAAGACAAGAACCTTACCAGGAGAAGACAGAATTCCTGGACTATGGTCAGCCACTGATCTGGTGTCTAAGCTGTAGGAGAGAAGTTTAAGAACACAGAGCTCTGGTTGTGGTATCTGATGGCTTCCTCATGTCTACGTTTATATTACCCCATATTTGCATACTGTTTATTTATCATTACAACGCCATGAAGAAAATAACATAACTTCTACTTTACATATTAGAAAACCAAGGCTTGGAAAAAATAAGTAATTTAATCAGAGTCACACGGATAACACAATCTAAAGCCTGGTCTGGAACCTAGGTCTTTTGAATACTAAGTAAAGTACTTTTTTCTCACAGTTACCTGCATGTTTCCCCAAGACTACTCAGAAGCAGTACATGATAGCAATTGGGAAGTACTTACAAACCAGAAAACATGAAAAGAGGATATTCTCCAAGAAGAGCTCGATTGTTAAGTAAAAATACTGATGTGTCAGGCAATTCTACCATCTGACAGGTAAGAATGTTTTCTTCAAACTTATCAGAAACATGAGTACATCAAAAGAAAAAATACATATGCCATGTAAGTGAGAAAAGGTGACCCAGACTGAACATAGATTTCAGATGGCGACATTAGTGGAAAAGGGAAGAACAGGGCTGACTCTAACAAATGTATTCTTCCACTAAAGACCTATCACTTAATACAAGGCAGAGATATTTCATTACTTCCAACTGAGACCTGGATAAAATGGCCATGTGATATGTACTTCTCATTAAAATTTTCCAACAGCTAGTTCCAACTATATGTACTTTTGAGTCCCTAGCCTTTCCTGAATAAGAGTACCAGCAGTAAGGATCATGAAAATAGCTATTCTCTTCTATAAATAAATGACTTGGCATCTTCAGTCATACTTCAGTTGGCATGATTATAATTCTTTTCAATCTATCAGCCAATAGATAATTAAACCTAATTTTCTCACACCAAGGGTGAGGGTCAGCCTCAGAATTGTAGTAAATATCCTGAGGTTACCAGAAAAGCTTCCCATTTGAAACTCCCCATACTGTAATTTTTCTTGAAAATGTGTACAATAATTGCAATATTAGGCAGTCTTCAGTAGGGCAAGTTAAAAGTATGATGCTTTATTTTTATAAAATAATTTCAACAATATATTTCTAGTTTTTCATTGCACACTGTGCTTTCAAATGTCTTATTAAAGAAGGGACGTATCATTGGCTTAACTATCAGAAAGAGATGAACTGATAATTACTATAGACTTCTCAATATGGAAATATTTATCTTAATTGCACTTTCTTTGACATGTTTTTATCACTTGTAGTTACTACAATGGAGCATATGTTAAGTTTTTCATTCACTGATTAACCTTGACACATTTTAAAATTCTTTATTTTAGAGGTTTGCAGTTTAAATGGTGGATCAAACAACAGAAAATAAGATAGTGAAGTTATTCTCAAAGGATGTATAACTGAGGTAAATAAGATTAAAACAGTATATAAAAAATGCAAAGGGCATACAAATATTGACCGACCTCCACTATAAACAATCATGTCAATGACAATGTATACTAGTCAACTCAGGCTAAACAATGCGATGATAACAAGCAATCTCAAAAATCTTAGTGACTTACAAAATAAAGGTGGATTTTTCACCCACAATGCATGTCCACCTGGGGTCCAACATGGTATCTGTTCCAGATTCTTTTTATTCCCTACCTAAAACTTTGCTGCTTTTATGGCAAATGGAAAATATAGCATGGCGGAGCCACAGGAGAGCTTTTAAAGCTACTGCTCAGAAACAGCATATGTTCTCTGCACTCCTTTTCCTAGGATAAGGGAAATTGGGACTGGGAAGAATAGTCTTCTCATAGGAAGAGGCAGCATAGTGGTTTTTCATAAATGTTTAATATTTTTAATATAGTTTTTAAAAGCAAATTATTTCAGAAGTTATTTAGAATAGGAATGACGCTCCAAGGATAAGCCCGGACACTTTCTTGATGAATTAACCCATGTTGAATTATATAATAAACAGGTGACATATGATTGCTCTTAACTTTTCTCTGTTGACTTCTTTCACTATTTCCTTCTGATTTGCAATCAGATCCTATGTTGACAACGGGTGAATCCAGCTCCTGGCCCATTCCTGGCTTTGTGCAGCATTCCCACTCATCTCTGGCAATCACACACTTCCAGTCATCAGCTCGCTCTCTTTCTGTCCAAGTCCTAATCCACGCTGCTCTGCTCTGCTAAGGAGTCCCAGGACTTCAGCCTCTGTGTCCTCCAAACACCTGTACCACATCTGCCCACATTCACTCAGTCCAAATCCCAGACCTGGCTCCTCTCATCAAATTTGGCAGATCAATGCCACTATTGTCTATGGCTGGTTAATAGTACCCATAAAATAGAAAGTGAAGAAACAAATGATGAAGTAAATGCATCTTTGCTAAATAAAATCTGGAAGCATATATAGGGTCCACAAAAGGTAAAAATTAACTGACTTCGTAGCAAAATGCTTAGAAACAACTGTTCTTTGGGTTTATTAGAAATAGGAGCCATCTATGGGCTAGAGTGGTCAGGAAAGTGTGGAAAATAATAGTGCGGCTTGGACTAGGTAGGGTTTGAAAGAAAGAAAGAAATTCAAGTTGTGCTTATTTAGCAACTTTTAAAATATGTGAAAAAATATACATAATCACCACTTAGAGGTCACACATACTCTAAATTTCATTGATTTTTATCTATAACATTTATATCCACAAACCATCAACTTGTAATATAGTTAAAATTAATAACAGCATTGGTATAACTATGAAGCACATTCATTTATTCATAATTTATGTCAAAGTAAGATTTAACTTACACATACATTGCATGTTCCTATTAAGGGGAGACAGCAAACAAATACTGACTTGGTCACATTTTCACTGTCAACTCTTTACAAAATATTATTGTTTCTTTGGTGATTGCACTGCCAAATTGTTTTGTTTCACTTTTAGGATGAAAAGGCAGAAGTGTGGGTGTTGGATAAAAGATTCTGTCTATTTAGGCTTTGGGCTCTGCCCAACACAGAAGGAGGCTTAGAGATAAGAGAGAGAAATTCTCCCATTTCTCCCCTTCTCTCTTGGACACAAGTGGCTGAATCTAAACCTAATGGCACTTTGTAGAAGCTATGTTGGAAGGCAGCATCTGATGCAACTGATCTTTTTTTTGCAAAAATGGGAAACCTTGTTTACAATCTTTCTGTTTAGAGGCAATAAGCATTTTTTCCTGCCTAACATATGAGAGCTATTTTACATAATCTTTTCCAACTTTCCTTAGAGCACCCTCCGGGGATCAGCAATTCAAGTTAGCTGATGAGATTTTGTCTTTCATTATTTTCTTTTCAAATAGGCTGGTCTTGACAGCTCTACCACTGGCTGGTTCCAGACGGCCCTGGGATAACATTGGTTATGCGTGTTGGGGCTCCTCCCCAAAGAGATGAAGAGATGGACAGACAGTAACAGAAGGCCCTCAAAGCTGATGTGTGATGAAGGTACTTAGCTTTTGGCAGATTTGCCTCAGTTTTCCATGTGGGGATCTCTCCAGGAAAAAAGTTCAAGCACTGAACTCACATTCTCTATTCTTGTTTTAAGGTCTAAGAGGGGAGGGAAGGGGATTAATTTTTTATATGAATTAAAGATGACTCTAACAATATGTTTCCTTACAAGGTTAATAAACAGGAAAAGGCAAGTGATCAAGATGTAACCATAATTATTACTAGATTTACTTCAGACTGCTACTTAAAGCTACAAGACACTATCATTATAGGCAATCCTTTTTAATGTCAACATCAATTTAAAATTACCCAGGATTTTTCAGTAAGTGGTCTAAGCTTATTCAAGTTCAAAATGACATCATAATAGTGGTGACATATTTTTACCATTCGATAATGGTTAAAATAGTAAGATTAAAACAAAGTGCCTTCTAGTATCCAGTTATTGTTTTGCATAGCTAGTAAAGGCCAAAAACCACATAGTAGACTAATAATTACAAACGTAATATCAATTTCAGATTAAAAGTAAACATTAAGTCATGAAGGAAGTCTGCGGTGTGGTGCTGGGTGCTGATTGCAATTATTCTAAAGATTAGCAGAATATTCATTATTGCCCACCAATAGTAAAGACACATTAATTTATTCAATACTGTATGTTTTGACTTAGGACTGATTTTCCTGGAGATAGCTTTCTTGTTAAGTAGTATAACCACATATGCAAAAAGATGTCAGTAACATCATTTTCTATACTTCACTCAGTTTACTAATCTACACACTAATTCAAAAGAAGTTGACTGAAAGTTTCAAAATAATGCAGAAATGAACATCTCCAAGTGCTTGCCTTCTCATATCTTTGTATCTTTATTTTCCATTGCTTTAATCACAATCCTTTGCTGTTAAGAATAAATCATATGAATGGAATATGCTTAATACTTACATTCACATATAAAAACTATGGAAAGCAAAAAAGGCAATAGGTTTATATCAATAGCTGTGTTTCAAGGGTGACACTTAGGTTTTTCATTCATTTTTTATTTTTAATTTTTTTGGGTACATAGTAGGTGTATATATTTATAAGGCACATGAGATGTTTTGATACAGGCATACAGTGCTCAGTAATCACATCACAGAGAATTGGGAACCCATCCCTTCTAGCATTTATCCTTCATGGTACAAACAATCCAATTATACTTTTAGTTATTTTGAAATGTACAATTAAGTTACTATTGACTATAGTCACCTGTTGTGCTATCAAACAGTAGGTCTTATTCATTCTGTAACTATTTTCTATGTACGCAGACACATAGGTTTTGATGGTAAAAGCTTGGATTTGGGAGGTAAGGCTTCCTACTTTGAATCTATGGCTCCATAATGTATTTCCATAGCTTCAAATGAGGGCTGAAATCCTAATTTTGAATCCTAATTCTACCACTTACTAGATGTGTGACTTGGGAAAGTAACTTAATCTTTCCATGCCTCAATTTAATTATCTATAAAAATAAGAATAATTACAATACCTACCTCATAGGGTTGCTGTGGGTTTAAACTTTTTAGTATATATTGATCACTTAGCAGTAGAAGGCCCCAGTAAGTTCTATGCAACTGTTTGCTTTATCATAAGTATTCTTATTATCATCTGGTGAATGATTTTCATCAAAGTTATTTAACCTCATCAAACCTATGTCCTTATCTTCACAACGTGTTAATAGTCTCTATCTCAGGATTGTGACGAGGATTGAAAAACATACATCATTTCAAACACTTGGCAAAGTTTACGGCAGATAAGAAGTGCTCAGGATTTGTTGGTGATTTGCAGCCACGGATTTGGGGGATTTCTCAGTTCTCTGGTAGTAGAGCTACAATGAATTCTCTAGTATCAGGGTTCTCATTGATTTTTTAATTGTCTCTAACTCTCCATCTCCCTTTACACATGAGAATGATGATAAGCTAGAAAGGACCAAACTACTCTACAAAATACGAGATGCATATGAAAGAACGTCTTCTGCCATGGCAGCGCCTAAAAAGGTGGATGCGCTTATTTCATCTTATTTTGCCAATTTCCAACAGTCTGGCCTGCTACCTTGTAAAAACAGAGTGTTTGCAATTATGACAGGAAAATGTTATATTAGCAAGATTCAAATTCATGATGACATTCGGAGGCAAATATCAGCCCTGTCAAGAACTGGCTCTTCCTTACTAACTCCTTATCCCTCACAAATCTCTTCCGTGAGCTTTCTTGTCAACAGCGTTCCTGTAATGGGGCTTGACCTAAAACATAATATTGCCATATAGAGAAATAGCCCCCCAGGATTCTATCCCAAGAGGATTCTATCTTTAGTATCATGTCCTTTGTTGCAGAGGAAAACAGTTGTATGGTCCATTTTTAAACCAAAGTCCTGTTAGCCAGGACCCAGATGCATATAGAGAACATCTTTACTGTTTGGTTTTAATTATGTCTTCCAATTCAGAGTCTGAGATGGAGCATGAGGAGAAAATTATGAGTGCTTTTCACTCTTCAAATTCTCCAGCCCTCTTCCCCAGCTCATCTGACACAGGTCCCTAAAATTAGGGAGCTGACACCCTCGTCTCTCTAAAGTGTCACATTCTCTCATTTAACGTTGTTAGAAGCAGGATTCCAAGAGTCTCCACATTAGGTTGCATCATCAAGGGCTGCTTCTGTTATCTGATTCTTGGTGTAGGCTGTGTTCACGAAAATCATCAGGAAGAAGTGGGGGAAAAAATCACCCTGCCACATTTTTAAAAAAGATAAACTCAATGCATCTTCATGCACAGTGGTTTAAAAGATAAAATATTATTTCGTGGTATAAACAGATGATTTCTATAAAATCGGAAATTCTTGCCTCATCAAGAGAGAAATAGAGTCTTGATTTTTTTTCAGGTAAAAATTCTACTACATGTTATTTTCCTTGCTGCTAGTTTTATTTAGATGATCAAATATCTTCCCTAAACTGTCACATTCTCTCATTTTACGTGTTTAGAAGCAGGATGCATAATTTTATTGGGTATTGATAAATCTGGTTTGATATTTTGAACTAAAGTTGTTTTTTTCCCAATGTATCCATGGCATGTTTTTAAAATAAACTGAATTCACAGTGATATCATGTGCAAAATGACTAGAAATTTTAGTAAATATACTGTATCAAAACAGATCCCTGAAAGGCTTTGAACACAAGTAGTAAGGGAAAATAGTGGTACAACAGAACTGAGAAATCAGCAATATGATCTTGTGTTCAGAGGAAAACATTAATTTTGATTTAGAAAGGCTGGATTTTAGATGATAGCATAGTTTCTAAAGATAGGAAGTTAGAGGTGCAACTGTTGTGCACGAAAAAGGTCAAAGTTATACATGAACATTTTGGAGACATCAAATAGTAGCAATTGTTCAAATTTTTAAAAGAGTATTTTATGGTAAATTACCAAGTTGCATATCAGATACATTATTCTAAGTAATGCTTGATATTCTGAAGTAAGCATTAGAAACATTTCTGTATTTGATTATATATTGGTACATCACATGTACAAAGAGGTAGCACAAAATAACTGTTCGTATATATCTGAGCCTGAGACCAGCTCTTGACTTGTCAGTCTCTGGAGCTGTGTGCATCTATTACTAAACCATTTGCTGATTGTTGGGTTAGACATCAGTCATATATCATCAGCCTGGGAACTCCATTATGTTCACATGAGTTTGAATTTCTCTTTAATTTGTCTTTCTGTGTGTCACTTTTTCTTTAGTGTTGCTATATAATGCAGATGCTACCATGAAGCAGATGCCATTTTACACGCAAGAGATGATTATATCTCACAGTTGCCTAAATTGATTTCTGTATTTAGATTATACAAACTCAAGGATGCTTCTGGACCCAAGATGTTGGTAAATGCAAGACTGGTTACTGAGAATTATGCAAGGAGAAACAAAAATGTAACTTGACTTCAAAGTCAATACCCAGACCAAATACAGATTTAAAAACTTAGTTCTTGATTTTAACCTCATTCTCTCTTTTGTTTACATCAAGGAATATTAAAAAATTTAGTTTTACATTATGTATTTTTAAAATACATTTCTGAGTTTTCATATTTTAAGGGACATTTTAAGATAAAATTCTCATCTATAAAAAAGTCCTGTTTCCTATATGACTTTAAAAAATACAGTAGAACTTCAAGTTAATATTCTCACTTAAAAGACCTAGGCAAAGCCAAATGGTGTGGCTCATGCCTGTAGTCCCAGCACTTTGGAAAGTCAAGGCAGGAGGATCACTTGAGGCCAGGAGTTCAAGACCAGCCTGGGCAACATAGCATCTCTGCAAAAAAATTTTTTTAATTGACTGGGCATGGTGGCATGTGTCTGTAGTTCCTGGGTATTGATAAATCTGGTTTAATATTTTGAACTAAAGATTTTTTTTCCCCAATGTATCCATGGGAGTAAAGTCTCTACTTGGGAGACTGAGTCAGGAAGCTTTCTTAAGCTCAGGAGTTAGAGATTATAGTGAACTGTGATCATGCCACTACACTCCAGCCTGAGTGAAAAAGCAAGACCTTGTCTCAAAATAAAAAGGCAAAAATGAAAATAATCCAAATTATGTAATGTCAAATTACATAATTTTGACTTGTTTAAAAGAAATCCCAAGCCGAATGTTTCAACTTATTTTTTAGTAAAATCTCAAATTTTAGATATGTATAACATATTTATGTCATATATGAACACAATCTACACACACACATATAAAACATAACGTGGTCTAACTTGGCAAAACTAACCCATATTATGAAAATCAAGCTTTGTATTAATTGCAATTCATTATTTTAAATTAATGGTTCTGAACTCTAATGTGTCACAGAAAAACTTGGAGCTATTTCCAAACTCATAGAATCTTATATAACGAGTCTGGGCAAAGACCTAGGAATCGAACTT
Source organism: Cacajao melanocephalus (assembly GCA_963573385.1). Taxonomy (NCBI): domain Eukaryota; kingdom Metazoa; phylum Chordata; class Mammalia; order Primates; family Pitheciidae; genus Cacajao; species Cacajao melanocephalus. The sequence goes on along the minus strand of CAUYLG010072665.1, from coordinate 35,230 downwards.
TTTCATAAATACACCAAGTGATTCTAAGACATGAAATCTTCAGACAACTCTTTGAGAGTCATATAATAGCTCTAGAGATTTTTTTTTTTTTTAAGATGGAGTCTCGCTCTGTCACCCAGACTGGAGTACAGTGACATGATCTCGGCTCACTGCAACCACCACCACCTGGGTTCAAGTGATTCTCCTGCCTCAACCTTCTGAGTAGCTGGGACTGCAGGCACAGGCCACCACACCCAGCTAATTTTTATATTTTTAGTAGAGATGGGGTTTTACCACGTTGGCCAGGATGGTCTCGATCCCTTGACCGGTGATCCGCCCACCTCGGCCTCCCAAAGTGCTGGGATTACAGGCATGAGACCACAGTGCCCGACCCAGCTCTAGAAATCTTTAAAAACTAGAGGAAATATTATAGCATTATGGCAATAACCATATCATAATGGTTACTTTAGGCTATTCCTTGCAAGGAGTCAAAGCATGTCTTCATAAGTACAAACAATTTTTTGGTAAGCTTATACAGATTCTTATACCAAATGATATATAAGATATATATCTAACTAGGGGCCAGGAGCAGCGACTCATGCTTGTAGTTCTAGCACTTTAGGAGGCCAAGACAGATGATCACTTGAGCCCACGAGTTCGAGACCAGCCTGGGCAACATGGCGAAACCCCATCTTTACCAAAATTACAAAAATTAGTAGGTGTGGTGGTGCATGCCTGTAATCCCAGCTACTCAGAAGGCTGGGGCACAAGAATCACTTTAACCCAAGAGGTGGAGGTTGCAGTGAGCTGAGATAGTGCCACTGTTTTCCAGCCTGGGTGCCAGAGCGAAACTCTGTCTCAAAAAATAAACAAACATCAACAAAAACTGAGATATTTATCTAACTAGAAGAGTTTGAATTTGGGGAGTCCTGGTACTTTTATATAAGTTTTATATCAAATATATTCACCAAGAAATAATCTTTTTGAGGAATAATTCTTAAGCCCTACAAATGCATATTGAGATTTAGAATACTCCATTATGAACAATGAAAATACTATATAATATGAAACAAAACAAAACAGAATCTTCATTGTAGTCTATCAAAAGACACTAAGCATTTAAGAGCCTAAATTCTTTGTGAAAAGCTGTGTTGCAGGAAGAGGGGATCTTGAGTAGGAGTTAGACCCACAGAGTGGGATTTTAAGGACTTTCTTCTTTCTTCTCACTTTCCTTCTCAGAGCTCTCATCTCTGTAAAAATGTAATTCTTTATGGAAAACCCTAGAGAGTACAGATTCAAGAGGTGTCCTGGCCTTCTTTGGTACTGAAAACTGATCTATAAAAGATAAGCCATCATCTTGAATGAATATTTAGAAATCAAGTTAAGAATCCTTGTATACAAACAACACATTTTATGTCAAGATAGCTGTATTTTGGATGGCAATTGTCCTGGACACTTTCTCCAAGCAAGCATGAAAAAAGTCTTAAATAGCTCACATGTAATTTCACTGTGAAAAAAATTAATCCTATGAAATTAATATTGTTTCAATTAAATGCAAGAAAATACTGCATGAAACTAAATTACTAAGAAAATCAATTACCAATAAACCGACAGCATATTTGTATTATAATTCGTCCTTTAAATAATCAAATGTTCTTTCATAAGCTTTAGCTTATTTCCCCAAAAGGGCTGACATGGCATTTTGTCTTGTATTTGAAAGCTATCTTTTGCTGTTAATTTACATTAAACAAACAACAAAAAGACAGGAAAATCAAAGGAAGTACCCCTATATGGTTCTCCCACACATCTTCAGCTGTGTGAGCAAGCAGTTAAAACATGCAAATCCAGTTTGGAGGAAATTCGACATCTCTATTATAGATGAAAGGTAAACAAAGCAGATGAAGGATTAGTGCAATTCCAAATTTAAGATATTGCTCTCAGTGACTTATAATAAAGTGGTGTTGCATACGGTGGCATGTTTTAGATGACATTTCAATTGTACGAGCAATTTGCATTCTATCTGACATTAAATAACGTTCTTAGTATTATGAATTCCAGCAGCATCCTCATCTCCACAGCATAAAGATATGAACTATGAGGCACATCTTAATGAAGAGAGTAAGTTTTCCTGTCAATCTGAAATGTGAGACACGGCAGTACCTGGGCTAAAACGCCAGCAACATTATTGTGAGTTGCCCACTCCTGGCACAGTACAAATCTTCAGCTAAGGCATTCTTCTTATTAAATAAAGATCTATAACTGAACACATGTATCTGTAATATCACTACAATCCAAAGAAAATTAAAAGACAGATTATGTCCAGGATATTACATGCACAACCACAGAGCACTGCTAGAATCTGGTATGGTCTTGTTGCTAAGATACCTGGCTAATGCCACGGAAACGAGCCCCTCTTACTAATCTAGTACAATCCATGCATGCTTCCACATATTTTGGCAGGAGAAAGTAGGAGTCCACTGACAATGGTTTGGGATATTACTAGCCAGTGTTCCTGAATTTATACATTTTTTATCTCTTTCTGGTAAGCTTCAACAATCTTAGTGAAATAAGAAATGTAACACTCTGTTAATGACATTTGGTTGCTTTATGCCATTTAAAACAAGTAAGATTACTTTTTATCCTGCTGCATAGTCAATAAAAGTTGCTTAAAAAGGTAATTATTTAAGTGCCTTTGGTTGCAAAATTATGATGCTCCCCAAAATGATTCCCCTTAATCTTTACAATTTATATTGTTATATGCGCATAGATGACTAACTGCATTTTCTCTCTCTATGGTTTTCTTCAAGGAGAATGCAATACACCAGTTTCCCTGAGTGCAACTGAATAAGAAATCAGGACATTAACATGAAATACTTTTATCAAAATTACTCACAAACCTATGATGCATTAAGCTGGTTTGCAGTGTTAATGTTCCAAAGATGTTTGTTTCATTCATTTAAGAAAAAGTAGAGAGATAGAGAAGATTAAAAGCTGTTTTCTGCATAACAATAATATATACAATTCCAGGATGAAAAAATAGAGACTGTGAGACTTCCCTGTACAGAATGCAAATTCGCTTCCCACCTTCAGGTAACATTTTAAAAAATTTTTTTTTGAAACAGTCTGCCTTTGTTAAAGCAAACTAAGCAAAGATTCCTACTGAAAAATCAAATAAATTTTTAATGTTAGTGTGTTCCTACTCTGCAGTGCAATATCATCTTTAGAGCATCAGTGACGGTAGTTCCATTGAGCTCAAGTTATGATAACAATAACTTTTGCAGATGTTCATAGCTGTCAAATATTATTCACTAAAATATCAGAAAATGTGATACAAAGTTAAACCAGAAAAATTATTCTAAAGTAATTGGTTCAAGTCAAGAAGGCAAGGAGAGGTCAAACATTAATCCCTAGCCATAAACAGTGAATGAACTATAGAGGAATCACAGCCATATTGATTTTTTTTGGAGGAAACGATAGTGTACTGTATAGGTGGACACACAGAGTAAAGTGGATGTTTATACATGAACTAGTGGTAAAATTTATAGGTGCATATCTCAAAGGTATTTATTGATTTAAACAAAAGTTTTTCTTCAGATTTACTAGATTTTTGACTCAGATTTGCTTTCTTATCAACAGAGACTTAGCCTATCTCTGATAGTAATAAATTATAACCCAAGTACGCTAAGTTTATGTTATTCATACTCTTTTCTGCTTTCCAGTCCATGGATTCCCAAGGTCATATTGGAGGGTTATTTGACCAGAAGCCATGGGGACTTCGTGGATTTAGAATTCCATTTGCAATGCCATGACAATAGCTCATCATGATATTGTGTCTTTTATTAGTGCTAAAACAAATATTATAAATGTCAATGTATTAAAAACACCTAGAGAACACCTAGAAAAGGTTTACATATGTTTATTCTTTTATTCATATACTTCCAATATTTTGAGCTCCTCGGGACATTGTTGCAATGAAAATTATTTCTAAATTACTGCCTAGGAACAGTATACAAGGGTAACTGTATTATAAAACAGGAGATTGTTCATGACAAAGAAGAAATAAATCAATATCGAAGTGCAAGTATCTGAGAAACTGTTACTTCAACATAAATTGTCCCTGTAAGAAGGACAGAAAAATGTTTTTACAAACCTTTTACTTTTTTCAATTCTCACTGGAATCTCATGTCAGAAGAGAAAATGGCTGTTTGCTTAGAACAAAGTGTCTTAGCTATCTGTGTGGACCTGACAGTAATGGCAAAGGATGGTGCCGATCAATATCCATCTTCTTCATTCCTGAAGTAATAACTTTCAATAGGAAAATCTATTTACTTTTACTTACCTTTATTTTATTTCATTTTGCTTTAAAGAAGTTCATTCCAGAGGGAGGGTTTACCTTGCAAACAGCAGTTAACAAACTGATGATTTAACTAAGGACTCTGGGCCAGTCAGGGTGTTACCATTTGCTGTACCTGAGTGATAATGCTAAGAAAGAACATATTTCTCTAGATTCTACATTTATTATTCAAATAACAGTCACTAGAAGCCTTTCAAGGCCCACAGCTGCTTTATATGGAAGGTATATCAGCAAGGTCAGTCAGAAACAAGGGTCAACATTCACATTCTTACATGTAGGGCTTCTTGAATTTTTTACATTCTGTTTGCTGAAGACACCATATGCTACTGTACTATATAATAACTAAAACATCATTGGATGAGGATTTAAAAGGAAACCCCAAACTCTTTCTTGGGAAGAACTGTAATAAAAACTACAGCTAGGAAAGGCCACATATTCTCTGTCCAGGTATACAATACAGAAGGAACTTTCACCCCAAGTTGTCACAACAGTTAGTATTTTAAACTGCACTTCAAAATGAAGCATTCTACATAAATGATTATAAGCATGAAAATAAAGCATTTTTACTGTTTGAAATATTTTTACTTCTCTTTACCTCTTCTGTCTCCCTGCCAGCGCTGTGAATGTTTTATAATCATAATAGACTTTATTCCTATTGAGCTAGAATTGGTTGAAAAGTTATTTTTTTTTTGTTTCCTAAACATATTTGTTTTACAAATTATCTTTTTCAAAGGGATTAAAATTGATATTTCAAATGTCAGATGTTTAATAACAATGAAAATTCTTGTCAGTGACTCTGTTGAGTGATTTTTATTTTATTAATTTTTATTTGTGAGACTGTAATTGAAAGTCACTGTATTTTAATATACACGAAAATTCATGTAACTGCCTTTAGAAAACTCTAGAAGTAACATCATGAAAAACAAATATTTTTATAAACATTTAGTTTTTTTAATTTTTTAAATTATTCACATACATATATACACACACACACAGCAATTTCAGAGTCACTATAAATAATGGAGAACTTGTTTATACTAGAAATGTTGCTCAAAAACATTGATATTAATATCATTAAAGTTAAAATAACACGAATGAATTAAATAGCAATCTGAGACTATTAATTCTCAATGTGAGTTTTTAAGCTAATAATTGGTAATTTATTTTAAATCAAAAGGAATAATAAAACCCATTTCTGAATTCTGGGTTCATACATAAATCTCAGAACACTCACTATGTGTATTTGTTACTAAGAAAGGAGATCACTGGTATTAAACCCCTGCTTAAATTAACTGCAAGATGGGAAATAAATTAAAGTCAGTACTCTCTTTAGAATTTGTAAGAAAACGTATATTAACATAGATGTGATATAGCAAGAGAATTAATTGCAAATAAAGTAAAATATACACAATGATGAAGATAAATTACATATCACTTCTACTATCTAAGCATTCATTAGTAAGAGGATATCAGCAAAGAAAAATGCATGTATGCTTTATTCGTTTGATATTTGCACCAGACATAAAGGATCACATTTTACATGAAGGTGATCAGCCTTTCACTTTGGCGAACTTCTCTGCGTGCATTTTCATGTGTGAGCATGTGCACTAGGAAAATAATACGTGAGAAAGCTTTGTATATTGTTAAAACACAAAAGACAGCTACTCTAGTTAAATAGGGCCCCTTAGAAACCTCAAAAAACAGCCGTTGACAATTTTATTTTTTAAAAAATAGTTTCGCTTGTTAAAAGGAACCAAGGGATTAGAAAAAAATATCCAAGGTCTTAAATATTTTAGAAAGCTTTTTGTTGTTGTTGTTGTTGTTCAGTGACAGTAATTTTTATTCATTGGTTTGTACCTGCAACATATTTTGTGGTAGAAATTCATCCACTATTTTATGTTCTATATATTGCCGCTAAACTATATATACTATACTTTTCAAAAATTATTACATTTATTTTAGGAAAATCACAATATATAATAAATATTGCTCTTTATGCATATACATTATAAAGGAATATTTTTATAGGATTAATTCTCCTATAAGGAAGAATAGATATTGAAAATATATACAAATATTAAGGAAGACAAAATTTAAGGCATAAGTTGAAATCTCAGATTTCAAGATAATAAAGACTGCTATTTATCCCTCAGAGAATACCCATTTTAATACACTAATTAAAATTAAGTATCTGCAAAATTAGGTTGTCAATAACTATTCAATACATGTTAATTGAATACATAAAAAAGAAAAGTTAACTTATGCTTAATAATATTTTCAGCTTTGGAGCTTTACTACAGGTATGAATAGCAAAGCTGCACCTGGTCTTACCTAGGTCTTTTAAATGAGAATATTAACTTGAAGTCTCACTGTATTTTTAAAAATTATATGGGAAGGAGGACTTTTTTATAGATGAGAATTTTTCCCTTAAAATATGAATCTCCCTTCAAAAGAAGACAAACTTATTCCCTTCACCTGCTCACCTGGTTTTACAAAAAGAGAATACAAAATCTTGAATACTTTTTCTAATTACATGATTTTTTTTAAAAAAAACTTGCTACCAATATGTTAAATGCATTGCATTTGTGAGTTCTTCCTATGAAGAACTGCAGACTACCAGATATGAACAGGGCACTAGACTGAGGCATACAATAGAAGGCAAAATAAAGAAACTCATACAGGTTACTACTTCTACACACATTCTATAAATGGAAATTTAGAATGACATTCTATTTGGAGAAATCATTTTAAAATGTTAGCAGGAAATTTTTATTGTATAGAAAACTTCAGATTATTATTTCTTTCTAAACGATATCAAAGAAAACACTCATCTATTAAAATCACCATTAAGTGGAATAGTTATTGCCAGGGCTTGGGGATAGGGCAAATGGGGAGATGTTGGTCAGGGAGTATTAAGAAGATTTTTTAAATACAGCCATTGAAAATAAATATTTAGGGGCATCTAGCAAGCTATACCTACCATAAAGTCATAGAGCTCATGAAAGAAGGCCAATAAATATTTTCCTGATATATTTGTTTCTTATAAATATGTGGGTACATTTATCTATGTATATGTCTGTATATATAACAATTATACAACTAGCTAGATACATGCGCAGTTCCAGACAACTACTTATACTCTCTTACTCCACTGGATCACTCTATTGATTTCCTCCTCAACTCTTTATTTGCTAAGGTTTTAAATGAGTGAACATCTGCATAGTTTATGACCATATTTTAGATCCCAACAAAGGACATGGCCATAATTAAGCATCTAGGCCCTAATCTTAGGATCAAAATCACACACAGTTGTAATAACTGGAACACAAGGCAACTAGGATTGCTCGGATTTCTCCCTAGTTGCATTATTTTTTTATGTTTAACCAGACAGATATACCTCATCTCTATTTTAGAAGATTCCCAGGTTTTATACCTGAATTCCTTCAAATCTGGACCCCAAAAGAACAAAATTAGTTTACATGCACATTTAAATTGGTCAATAAGTGATTACAGCTTTGGCGCTGCAAGAGTAATGCAGTTACAACAATAGAGTTGCTAATCGGTGTGAAGTAATTGTGCAAATGCCTCTTTTGATTTTATATGACACATCAGTAGTAGAGGCCTCCATATCATAGTCACCGCTGTTCATCTAAATCATAACTTTCTGTCTCTCAGTGTATTTATTTGATTTAGACATATTTCTAAAAAGTCCATGTATGGATGTGTGCGCAGTGAATTTCTAAATTGTTAAGCTCACTTGTATCAATGACTTTTTTAGCAAACCAATACTACCTACTTCAAAGTTATACTAAGAGACAATTTCAGCAATGTAAAACAGCCAGCAGATGATGGAGTGAATAGTACTAGAGTAGCTACATTAGTCTTCCCTTCTTACATGCAGGAGCTCTAAAAATGCTGTTGGACACAGAGCTTTATTCGAAGAGGTTTCACACATGCATTTTTAATCAGGATTATATTTCACAGAGATCTGTCACCGCTCACAAGTGCAGCTGGCCGGTCCTCCTTGAAATGTATCAGCTCTCAGTCTCAGCCCTGAACTAGTTTTTCTTTGTACAAATCTGGACGTGGTGATCCACAGGGCTGTGTTTTTCTTAAAAGGAAATAATAATCCCCTAGAGTTGCGTAAGAGTCCTATGCACATTGTTTTTAGTTCAAACATACAACTACTTTAACCTGAAACTGTCTTCAGAGTCACTCTCTCCACAAAGTTAACAGTCTAAACATTTGACTCTCAGGTATTTGCTAAACCTAGAAGATCTAGTAAGTGGTTATTTTAAATTCAGTCATTTACATAAATTTTTGTGTTGAATTAATTTTATGCTATTCTTCTATTCTTGATCTATTATATTATTAACCTATTCTCTCCCCTGTAACTAAGACCACGTAATAAGCAAAATAGAGTGAAAAAAATGTTTACATAGATGTGTTTCTTGAATGTGCTTCAAATGTTGGATATATAATATGGCGATACTATAAAAGTATGTTTTAAACTATACGTATAAAATACCCTACAGAAATTTACAAATGCAGAAGAATGACTCATGTATGTATGTATCGATACATTCCCAATGCTGCCTAAATTTGCAAAATTGATACAGGCATCAACAGAAGAGATTAAAGGTTATAATTACTATAAAAGTATATGTATGTTTCGAAATTATACTTTTCACTAAAAATATATATTTTAGAATAATTATATTTTGAACTTTTCAGGTTATAGAAACAAAATTTACTTGTAGATATTCAAATTAATACAAAAAAGAAGATTTTTAAAGAGCTTAATTTTATACATAGCATGTTTAATGTCTAATGAATACCAAATCGCTCTTAAAGCACACCCAGCACACATTACATTATCTAGTAACAAATACTTGTCTCAAAATATGTTTCCAAAAGAGTGTGTGGAGGAATATTTTTCAGTTACAGAAGTTTCTAAATCTGTAACGATGCAAAGCACTAGAGCCAGTTAGAATCTGTAAGTGGGAACTACTGTGCAACAGCATATGTCCAGAGAAACACACCAACACCAACAGCACAGGAACACTCACACGAAGTAACTATATCTACATGTTGTCAAGCAACTGGTCATAAAAGCACTGAATAAAAGGGCATTTGAAATTCGATAGTTCTGAAAATATCACAGCTGATTTTTTATATTCCCTGACAGTTAAGAACAAAAAGACCTTCAGACAAAAATATTAGACACTCCCTGTGATATTTGACTTCCACAAAGTTTATGCATAAGATTATCAAAGGTCTGGGACTCCCAAATAAAAGTCGATATTAAGCCACTTGATTCTTGATTCTCAATTACTTCATGTTCATAAAATTACTCTCTATCATCATCATAAACACTATACATTTTAACATTTGTAATAGCATTTTAAAACCCAGAGCTTACATCTGCAAAACTGGGATGAAGAGGGCAGCTTAGGATATTACAGTGCCCTTTTTGGAGATTTTATATTTTCCATAGTTAACATTCTCTTTAATTTTACCACAATCCAAAGTTTGGGAATTACATTTCAAGATTCTATTCCATGTAATTAGCAGCCATACCAATGACTCAACATTTTCCGGAGCTTAAAAGATAAAATTGTCTTACAGATCCAAATTGTTGTCTAGTATAAATACAAGTAAAAAGGGGGTATTAAGGCAATCATATTTTTTTAATCTATTGCTTTAGCATTTAGTTAACAAGAAATCCTGGCTTTTGAGTTGCTTAGCCAACAACCTTGAATAACACATTTATATTCCCCATATGGTTTTATGTTTCCAAAGTGAAATTTTACAGGGTATTAGTTTAAAATATTTATTTCTGTTTAGGAAAATCTCTGTCTGTAGTCTCGAAAAATCACTGTATAAACAACTTCCTCTGAGCAAATATTAATATATAACATACAAAATATGGAATAACAGTAGAAAAATAAAATTATTTAAAACATGATATTAAAACACAGAATTTCTCACAACTGAATAGAATATCATTACAGAAGATTGACTGATAATCCCAAAAATGTAGTCGACAACCACTATAAACTAACAACTATATTTACAAAATAAAAGTCCAAACCTAATCTTTCTGGATCCTATTGAAATCGAAGACATTCTAACGCCTGCATGTTTACAATTGTGTTTGTTTCTGAATATATGGGATGATTTTTGAAATGAACAACAAGCATTTTCAATGTATTATACATGCATTTTTCTGGTATCACAAACAAAGCAGTAAGCTCAAAGCCAAAACATCTGTATTTCCATCTTCCTCTTATAACTTGATGCCCCAAATCCTTGAATCTGCATTTTCTCATCTGAAAAGTGGGAATCATTTCTGTTTTGTTCCACCTGTCTCACAAATTTGTGAGGCTGAGAGATAATTACTCTCAGTAATCAGAACACATTCTGTTTCTGGAGCATATAGGCCCCATATGTAACAAATTTCAATCTCAAAGGAATGAGGTCAGTGTCTCTATCACATCTCCCTATGTTTATTTAATGACAAGTGTCACCAGAAAATGTCTTATTTATTTATTCATCTTTCTAAGCATCCTCTCCCTTTATTAGAATGTAAGATCCTTACTGGAAGCAACTTTGTCTTTTTCATCACTGTATATTCCCAGTGTCCAAGTCAGTGCTTGCCTCGTCAAAGATGTTTCAATAATTGTTGCTGGTCTAATTACATAAAAGCTAGGTGTTCAGATAAATATGTAGGAATACAGGCCCCTGCTGCCTTCCTCAGCAGTGTCTGAGGTCCACATGCTAGTAGATCTGTCAGGTGTAGGTGACACAACCATCTCATTCAGTAAAAATGACTCAAGTAAATAGAAGCCTTTATGTTTATAAGAAATTTCACATTTACAAAGGGCTTTCCCATGGCCTCTCTGACCTAATACTCTCAACAGCAGGTATACAGGGTTGGTATTATTCTTTCTATTTATGCCAGACATAAGTGATGTCACTGTCATATCAAAGGCCAAACTATTCATTGTAATTTTTTCACTTTTCTATCTATTTTGTTTCTGCAACTGTTCCTTTCTCTCTCATGTCATGACTTCTCCCAACTCTAATGGATCATTCCACCAGCACACAAACCTTCTGTAAGATTATCTATCTAAAAACAAAAGAAAAACCTCTTTTGATCCCTCATTGAGCTGCAGCTACTTCTCCCTTTCTCTGTTCCTCTTTATAACAAACCTACTCTACAGGATGTCTATTCACTGTCTCTACGTTCTATTTTCCATTGCTCCATGAACCAACTGCAGTCAAGTTTTCACTTCTACCACTCCACTGAAACCTCTTCATCAAAGTCACCAAGGACATCCACGTTTACAAATTCCAGCATCATCCGGTTCTGTTTCCAGCTAATGAGCCTCTTAGAGGCATTTAACAACTAATCATGTTCACCATTTTTTGAAACATATCCTTTCTTTAGCTTTCAGGACATCACCGGACACACTTTCTCAGCCTCCATTGCTGGATACTTTTCATTTCCCATTCTCAGACTGCTGAAGTAACCCAAGGCTCATTCTTTGACCTTTCTCCTTTTCTCTGTCTCCCTACTCCCTAGGTTCTCAACTGCAATCACTTGACTTTAAATACCAACTATAAACTAACAACTTCCATATTTACATGTGTGTGTGTGCTAGACTCATCTAACTCAAGTAGAATGTTTACTAGGCATTTCAAACTTAATATGGCAAAAGTTGACCTCTTGATTTTTTCCCTCAATTCTGCTCTTCCTGTTTTGTTCTGCATCACAGTAAATGACACAAGGGTTCGCCACTAGATAACAAACAAATTTGGAAATAATCTTTAATGCCTTTTTTTTTGGCATAGCTTTCCTCTAACCATTAGCAAAATGTTCAGCTCAATCTTTAAATTATAACCAGAATCCAATCATGTCTCAACATATCCACCTCTACCTCCTCAGTAAAAGCATCTATCATCTCTTGCCTGGACTACTATCATAGCTTTCTAACTCATCTTCTGGCTTCCACTTTTATCTCCCTATGATCTATCCATATTTAGAACCAAAATTGAATTATATCACTTATCTGGTCAGAACCATCAAATGACTTTTCATCCTACTTAGAATAAAACCTAAAACCCCAAGATCCCACATCATCTGCCCCTAACCCCACCACTTTCCTAATGTTGCCTCCTATTACTTTTCCAGTATTTCTTTGGGCTTCTGCTTTTCCTCAAGCCTGCCAATCACACTCTTGCTTCAGGGTCTTTACGTTCATTATTCCCTCGACATGTAACACCCTTTACTGGATATTCTCATGACATGGTCTTGCTATTCTCTTAGTCTTGGCTCAAAGTAATTAACTTTATTTTCTGACACTAGAATGCAAACTCAGTGCAGGTAATGATTGTTTTTTTTCTTTTTTGTTGGTATATCCCTGTTACTTAGAGCAGTGCCTGGCATAAATTATGGTCTTGATGTTAGTGGGAGGATGGGAGGAAAGAAGGAAGGAGGAAAGAAAGGAAAAAGGAAGGGAAGGAGGAAAGAAGGGAGGTAGGAAAAGAGGAAGGAATTAGAAGAGAAAGAAGAATTAAGATGATTTAGAGACTGATTTTTTTAATGTAATTCTAAAGATTCCTGTAATGTATATAAGTATCGTTGCAGATAAATTAAATGGACTGAACTGAATGGGGTACAAACAGGAAGTGGTTTACTTTTCTCTTACCACTGTGTTAAAGATGCTCTCTTAAATCTCTCTTACTATGACTATATTTCAAGTATATGCCAGTAGCTTTGCAGATGTTTCCAGAAAAAAAAAAAAAGAAAAAAAAAAAGCTGTTCTAGCTAAAACAATAGTTGTTTTGGAAATTAAGGCTCACCTTAGGTTTTCTAAAATTTTAAGTGAACTTAATTTAAAACTTTAACATCCAAATTGTTTCCCCTCCCTGCACTCAGGCTTGAGCCTGGCTCTGGAGAAAGAAGATGGCAGCTATCTGCATTGCCTTGCCTTCTCTCTTTCCTATTTCTAAGACTGGTCAGAGGATGGGATTTTAGGAAAGTGGAGACAGTGTCTTTTCACTTAACTGGTACGATTTGTGGTCTTTGCTAATACTGGCCAGCACTATCATGTCAGGGATCCATGAGCTGGTCTTTCAAGAAGCATATTTGTCACCTTCTTTGGGAGGCTCCCACAAGAACATTTACACTGAATTTCTCAGGAATGCAGAAGTGTATCTTCTGAGAGTGCAGAGAAGTGACTGTAGAATTGAAAGCCTGAAGATTAAGGAAACAGCTGGAATCAACTACTTTGTAAATAGACCATAGACTAGCATAAGAGGAATAAAAGTACTCAAACTTCATTTGAGGCTATGCCTACTTAATAGGATATTATCACAACCAAAGTATATAATAAAAATGTGCAAAGTAACCAAACGTGGTTCTAAATCACATTTAGAATATGTAATAATGTTTAAGTGTATATCTAAGTTTAGCAAATTACTCAGTTCACATAAATAATGTTACAAAGTAAATTCATATAGCTGAATATGTACTAGAAACAGCAAAAATTAATTATGTAGTACAAGCACCAAAGGAGAATGTTTGTAGCAAGTTATAGGAACTGGAATGAGATCTATATTCATTCAGCAATTCTCTAATTACCTGGAATGATGTATTTCATATTTATTCAATTCTCTGATGATACTAAATAATTGCCAGTTAAAACAAAGAAACTATTGCAAAGATATGTGCAGTGGTTACACATCATGGCAAATATTTTTAAATTTTTTTAATTGAAATTTAAAAATGGCAAAAACATCAATTGTCAGGGCCAATCATTCCACATACAGAAGCAGCATATAATCAGTTACATCAAAAGAGGGCTCTGAGATTCACATTCCCTGTTAGAGTTGGTGCTCAGATATTAGCTGAAGCTGAGTGCACTAATAACTGCATGTTAAATGGAGAAAAGCAAAATATATTAATAATTTTACATTTTATGTCAGCATGTGGGGAAAAGTGTGAAATTCAATCTTTTAGTAGTTTCCCACTTACTAAAGAAGAAAGTTTAAACTCTATTTTTTATGAGCTCTTTATGAGCTTCCACAATATGCCAACCTTCTCAGGCTTTTCTTAACTCTTGACCACAAGAACCTATTTGCTCCAGCTGAATAACTAACTTGTCACTCTCTCCCAATTTTGCCCTGTGCTTTTCTACTCCACTATTACCCCACTCAGGAAGCACCCTTTTCCTAAATCTCCCTATTAAAACTTCAGGGAGAAGTTTTAATCATCCTTCAGGATTAAGCTTTAAAATATTTGGTTTCTCTAAGTACTGCCCACCTCAGCTGAATGTGCTACCACCATTATTTAAGCTTCATTAAAAAAAAGTATATTCTTTCTACAGCATTTTTTGCTGTGAGCATTTGCTGTCCTTTACCACAACATTTTGTAAATCTCTCTTTCCAATCAGAAATTCTGCCCTAGAGATGAAATGCTATCATATACTCAATTAGATTTCCCACAGGATCCATCAGGCCACAGAGAGTGCATGTGTGTGCGGGATCATGTGTGTGCAGATTTGTGTGTCTGTATTTCTACTCATTTATGGAATAAAATTGATTATGCTCCTATCTGATCTTTATGCTAGTTACTATTGGAGGCTATGGGGCTCTGGAGATAAATCAATAAAACAACTCACAAAAGCCTTAGCCTCAGATAGTTGATACTTTAGTTAGGAATTTAGACAAACAGGTAATAAAGGTACAGTGAAAAAGCCTCATGTAAGGAGTTTTGAGGAAGTAAATGGGAGGAACAACTTTCCCAAACTTGACAAAACAAAGAAAGGGATGTGGAAGGCAAGATTTAGAGAACAGATTAGAGGAAACAGTTCTAGAGAGATGGAAGTGCTTATGTGATGGCCCAGATGAAAAACAAAGTGTCTGTGCCACTCAAAGAACTGACCTATGTGTCCTGTGGCCAGAATCAGAACTAAAATGACACATGGGGGAAAGCCAAGCCTGACACTGAAGTAGGTATTTCAGGGCAGATGAAATGGTCAATAATATCACATGCTGCCAAGATAACAAATAATACAGCTACTGAGACATGCCTATTGGATTTATCATGAAGAAACCTTTGGTGACTGGCAAAACAGTGTCAATGGTATGGATGCCTGGAAATCAAATTATAGTGGAGCAGAAAAATGTGAAGAATGAGGAAGTGAGACAAGAGAGTAGATAATGCATGTGTTATATTGTACCATTAAGGAGAAGAAAGAGACAGAGGAAGGGTGATGGAGGAATTTGGTTTTAGAAACAATGTGGAAGATTTGAGCATGGTAAAAATTGGAGGAAAAGGGGCCAATGAGAAGAACTTGATAATCCAGGATATGGGGGTGATCAATAAATCAAAGTCACTAACAGCATGGGAAGCAAGGGGATCCAGGACACTGGTGTCGTGAAGGGAGCAGGCAGTGTCACTTCTTCCATTTTAAGGAGAGGAACTGAGAAAAGAATGAGTGTAGATGCACATGAACATCTAGTTTGGCTGGCAAGAAGAGGAACTAATATACTGTCTATAGTATTACCGCTTTAATATCTTCACTCTCTTTCCTCAGAGAAAGTACCATAGTTTCTTCCCAAAGCCAACATGGGATAGACCCTGAGCATTCTGATGACTCTCCATTTGAGCTAAAAGACACACATAAGGAAAAGAACCAAAATACAGCAAGTTGGAGACCAGGGCAAAGTAACTGTAATCAAAAGGCTGCCCTGCTAACCCCATCCTCCCTTCACCCCGGAGAGGCCTCAGATGTCATTTATTATGAAGCTCAAGCCAGCTTAGTCAACTGCAGGCCAATCTAGGACAATCTTGCTATTCAAGATTTTTTATCCAGGGATTAACTGGAGTCTACGTGTCTGTGCTAATGATCCAGTACACTTCTGTGGTCAAAGGGAAAGTTTGTGAAGGCAGTATCAGGCTCTTTCCAGAGGTATTGTCCCGTTTAGTGTTCCTCACTTTAACATGCACAAGTCACCCAGGGAATTTGTTAAAATGAATTTTTCCTGTCCCTACAACCAGACATACTGATTCGAGAAAATCTATGGCAGGGCTTGGGAACATAGACTCTTTACAGCTACCCCGGAGTGATCCAGGTGCTGACGGTTCACTCTAAAGCACAATCCAGTAGTAAGGAACAGAAAAAAGTGGGAAGAAAACAGGGCAACTCATCCCACTCTGAGCTTACCTCTCTAGGTCCTAGGCTAGGTTCTAATTCTTTGCAAAACCAAGAGTCAGCAGAAAGAAAACAGAAATAAAAGACACTGCAGACCCAAGTTGCTGGGCCAATAGCAATCATAGAAGTTTAAGGAAAAATGGAAACTAATCTACAAAATGATGTTCTTCTTAATACATGGTTCTTTGTTCTCATCAGACACTGGCAGCCCTCACCAACTAAACTGGTTCCATATGTCATACGTTCATGAGAAAGGAGCCAATAATAACCCACCAAACTGCTTTCTCACTGGTTCCAAGACTGAGAAGCCTGAGCATGTAGATGAAGGGATCGCTACTGTGTGGTGGGACAAGCAGGCTGGGACAAGCAGGGGCTCCGGCTTTGCACCTGATTATATATCTTCCCAACTCCGCTTGGAATTTGCTCTTCCATTTTCTCATTTATAAACCTTTTTTCCATTCAACTCTTCTTTGCCTATAAATGTACTCAAATATACTCATTCCTAAAAAACCAAAACAACATTTTTCTCCACTCTATTCCCTAAGCTCTCACCCTATCTTTTGCCAAGAAGCTGATTGACAATATGGTGTGAGGTAGTTATCTTTGTTACTTTGCTTCTCATTTTCTCTGCAATCTAGGATTTCTCAAAATGGGGTTTGCCTCATACTATTTTGAGATGCCTGTTAAACATGAAGATGCCTGCACCTCATTTCAGACCTACCAAATCAGATTTTTTTTTTCTGATTTGACAAGCCTCTTAGGTTACTTACAGAAACTTAAGCTTGAGAACAATTGCTATGATCCATTATATTCTGGATTCCACTCCCTATAACTCTAAAGAAACTGCTCTCTCTGGGGTCATTAATGACCTTTCAACAACCAAATCCCTTAACTGCATCTCATTCCTAGATTGGACTGACACATCTCTACTTTTTTGTCTTCTAAGATATGTTCCCTTTGCAAACAAGTTTCTGGGACAGATTTTTTCCTCCAACTTTTGGGGCCATTCTCCTGATGTTTCCTTTCCAGGCTCTCATGGATCTGCTCTTCATTTTTAAACTCCTTCTGAGTGATGCCCTTTGCTCTAAAATTCACATCAGCTCCCATGGCACTGCTATCCCAGTGGTTTAAAAGGAACACACACTCACACACATACGTTTATATTAACCTATGTTAATGTTTTGCCTGCTCCACTACTCTAAGAGGACCAGAGCTATAACGATGATAACAATCAAACTGAGCACTCTATGTTGTCTCAGGAAGCAACCCTACGCCAAATTCTCCTATGAAAAGACCGCCTGGATACCTGATGTACACAAATGAATTCTAAGTGACTGAGTGGCAGGTTTTCCCTAGAAGTGGAAGAGGTATTTTCTATAAACTGTAAATTATAAGAATTAATTATTTTATGTTTAACCTACAAAACGATACAGAAATATTATTTTCCCTTTTGTCTTATAAGAACAAATAGCTAGAAAAGTAGCATCTAGAATCAAGTCTATGCCTTCTTTAAGTCAACAAGCAAGTAGCCATGAGTATATTTACAGCTGTGAATGCCACAGAAGTATTCTATTTCTGCAAAAGCATGAAACTTATCTTTTCCAGCAAAATAGTCTATGTAAGGATGAAAACATACTTCTTCTCTGTTCCTAAATCTCACTATACTAATTTCATTCTCATCTTCATTTCATTGCCATCAATATCAACCTCATCAGCTCATCAAAAAACACTATTAATAGCTCAGCTTGGGACTGTGCTGTGCAGCATACAAAGTGCACTGAGCTTCCAGATTAAACAAGTAATTATACAAATGTCATTTAGTGCACATTTACCAGCATAAAATCTGCGTGAGGGGAAAATAGCCAAGTAAGCCAAAGTTATACATTTCTAAACACAAATACACCACCTGAGTTAAAAAGGAGAGGCTTAATAAAAATAAACAGAGCCTTAAAAGAGAGATTTAAAGCCTAAATGCAGCTTAGGACAAGTTGTGACTTTTCTATATCACATAGGCATTACATCAAAAAGGAGTGCACTCTACCAAATGGACTAGAAGGGATCCTCATTGGATATGCATGGAAATAATCCTCTTTCCTTAAGAAATATATTTCAAGTGAGAAAGTCAGCATCATTTTCACAAGCATAAAAGTCCTAAACATTTTCTATGTTGTATTCCTTTTGCTGCATTTAATTTCATCTTTTTAGGAAGGGTCTGCAGAATATTGGTTAAAAACAGGGAGATGAAGAAAATGTAGTAAAACCCTGAAATGCCTGATCTTTACCCTTGAGTAAATAAAAATAACCCAAAATAAAGGCTGTCAAAAATAAGGACTCTGAAAAGCAAAAACATGTCAAAAACAGATTCTGAAAAACAAAATAATAAAAATGAAGAAGAATAATAAAATCTCACAGGTCAGTGCACTTCAGCTTCCACCCTGACACAATTATCCCTTGGGTAATATCTCATTATGACTACATGTAGGGACGCATTTATAGACAAGAAGATGTTCTCTTTGAGAAATACATGCAGAATGTTCAATTGAGGCAGGATCCTAGCGAACATCTAGTCTAGTGGCTCAGAGCATTTTTCTACCTAAGATATCCAGCCTCCTACCACTATTACCACCAAATTCCTATATTGCCCTCCACAGCAAGACAGACTTGATTAGCAAAATGTTACGCATAAATTTTGCAAGAAATAACACATAATGCACACTTTTTTTTTTTTGAGACAGAGTGTCACTCTTGTTGCTCAGGCTGGAGTACAATGGCACAATCTTGACTCATTGCAACTTCCACCTCCCAGGTTCAAGCGATTCTCTTGCCTCCGCCTCCCAGCTAGCTGAGATTACAGGTATGCATCACCATGCCTTGCTAATTTTGTATTTTTAATAGAGATGGTGTTTCACCATGTTGGTCAGGCTGGTCTCGAAGTCCTGACTTCAGGTGATCTGCCTGCCTCAGTCTCCCAAAGTGCTGGGATTGCAGACATGAGCCACCACACCAAATTTCAACATTTACATTTTTATTCCCCTGTACAAGTTTATGATAAGTAAATGTACAATTCTCATGATGCTTTTGAAATCTTGACTATATACCCTGTGTAGTAACAACTCTGCCTTTGCATGTACTATAAATATCAGCATTTCAGGTTCTTACTGGAGAATATAACTAGTAATTGCATCATCAGTTTTCAGAAGGCTGTAATTCTGTTGTTTTTCAGTGCCTGCCAAAACGCTGATTTTGTGTGTGTGTGTGTGTGTGTGCACTTGAGCGTTACTTTTCGTATTTAAAAATTGCCTCAAATCAGAATAATTTTTGCTTAAGATATACCTAAAGAATAAAAGCTCCTTAGAGTCTAACAAAGCTGCACTCATTTTAAAAGTATTCTAACCACTTTCCTGTAGGTCTGAGACCATTCCAAGAGTTTCATTGCCATTTTAATTATTTTTCTCTTAACTTACTAGTAAATTTGAACATGTTTTCTCTGTTTATTAGTAATTTGTGTTTTCTTCAGAACCAGTTTGGGCACCTGTGAACTTCCCACAGCTCCTGATAGAGTCATTGCAGAATTGGAGGAAGGGAAGAAAATTTTTCAGGAGAATAGGAGAATAATAGGAAAGGGAAATTAAAGGATACAAGTAGAGGACAAAGTGAGTGGGTCATTAGCAGGCCTAATTTCCTGCCCGTTCCCTGATCTGGATTCCTTTCTCTCTCTTTGCCCTTACTTCTTCCAAGGCCAATTGTTTCTCTTAGGCCTTCCTTTGCCTCTTTTCCCTAGGATAATATATTTTATCCAGAACCTTTTCCTCCAGCTCAGTGGGCTCTCAGACTTGGCATTTGCTCTGTCTCTCTCAGCTGGAGCAGCATCTAAAGGAAAGTGATAATCATCTCTTCCTTAAAAAAGAAAGGGGAACAAAAGCGTTGGAATTTAATACTTACACACTGTTACTGTCATTCTGCTCTAATATTGCAACCACTAAATATAAAATTGAATTCTCCCATGTTCAGTTCTAATTGTGAACCATTACCAGAACAATATGATGCAAAACCATTTTTTTCACTCTTTCTTACAGTTCTAATATCTAAATTCTTTCCTTGGATTGAGCCAGACCATCTAAAATATGAGCATGTTCCTCAGATTCTGTACTTTGTATTAATTGCTGTACTTGAAGTATCTTTCTATGTTCTGCCCTAGATTTTCATTGAAGGCTGAAAATCTTCATTAGAAATAGTTACTTAAATAATGATGTTTATGAATATATCCATAAGTGGTAACCAAAAAAGCCTATGTGAGAACAATGCTCTCCAGTCTTACAAGAATAATTACCTCCAAGAAGGGAGGCAAGAGAAGTTGAAGGGAGAAAATACATAGCTGTGTTTATATTTTATTTCTAAAAGAAGAGAGTTGAAACATACTTGGGATAATGTTAAAAAATACTTGGAATAATATTTAAAAATATGTTAAATCTGAAAACTGCATTATATTTTCTATGATACTTTTTTTGTATATTTTGAATTTAAAATCCAAAAGTTGAACATACAAAACCGTCATATAAGGCTCACAAATTTGAGTGAGGTATTGCAAATATTGTCCTTTACAGCAGCATTTTTCAAAATTTAATGTGCATACAAATCACCTGGGGGTATTGTTAAAATGTGGATTTGACTTTAATAGGTTTGGGTGAAGCCTGAAATTCCATATGTCTAACCAGCTCCCAAATGAAATTGGTCCAAGAACCATAATTTGAATAGCAAGTCTTCAAAGTACACCAGAGTGTACTTTGTGATTAATGCATCAAATAAACCTCTCAAAAGGCACAGTTCAAGGAAAAGTTATGCTTATTCTTATTTTTTGGTTGATTTTTACCTTGTAGGTTCTATAAATTTTGTTTCCCACTTAGCCTTGGCCACTAGGAAGCTCAAAGGCAAATCATTTTTCTATCCTAGGAACTGCACAAGACTACATGGCACACATTTTCATGAATTCACTTACTCTCAGTTTTTAACCATATTCTCCTTTTGTTATAATTTTAATACCTATATATTTTATTATTATATATCTCTTCTTATAATATAATATAACTGCTTCAAGTCCTCTTAGCAATGAGATTGGGCATATTCAAACTAATCCATAACAAGGAGGTCACTGTTTCAAAGGAGTTCACAGTCTTGTAGGGAAGAGCGACGTACAGAATTAATATGTCCTACAAAGCTCCATATGGGTTCTACAAGACAGAGTATCTAATTTTGTATGAGAGTACCTGGAATATTACTGTTACCAGTATCATTATTAACATTCATATTTACAGGCATAATAACTATAGCAACCACTGATTGAATGTCTACCATGTCCCTGGCACTGGATAAGATATTTCATCTCATTTTATCTCATTTACTCTTTTATCATTTACTGCATATAATCCCACCTATTAAATCTGTGAAATTTATATTATCATCAGATTGTCAAGCTCATCAAGATTACTTACAAAGCTATATCAGGGTACAGCCAGGTTTAAAGCCCATGTATGGGTATCACCAAAGCCCATTTTCTCATTGTTAAACACAATGCCTCCAGAAGCTTCACAGAGGGGAAAATGCTTAGTCTGAGACTTAGATGTTGAGAAGAAAAGTTCAAAGTTTCCAAAGAGTCTAAGTAGGATGGAGAGGGAGGAAGAAGAAGTTATTCCAGTTGAAGGGAATATCATCTGCAAACACAGAGAAATGTGAAAATACAGAATATGCTTAGAGATTCGTAAGAGGTTCAGAATAGCAGCAATATAAACCCAGTATGAGAAAGAAAGGCAGATGAGGGAGGGGTCAGACTCCAAAGAGACCTGGGCATCTTGTGGAGGAAGCAGATGTTTATTTTGTGGGCAGTGAACAACTATAAGAAGTCATCAGGCAAGAAGGTGAGAAGGTTAGATTTCGGCTTTTAAAATATTCCTTTCATGGCTGTATGGAGGAGAATATATTAGAAAAGTATGAAGATCGAGGTGGGGAGATGACTTTGAAGGCCCTTGCCACAAGTTCAATGATGAGTGTCCAAACTGAAGGAAGGGCCAACAGCTTTGGAGATTGGGTCTTATTGGAAAGGTTTTCAGAAGTAGATTATTTTAAGACTTGATATCATTTAAATATGCAGAAGGGGCCAAGCGTGGTGGCTCACATCTGTAATCCCAACACTTTGGGAGGCCAAGGCAGACAGATCACTTGAAGCCAGGAGTTCAAGATCAGTTTGGCCAACATGGTAAAACTCCATCTCTACTGACAATACAAAACTTAGCAGGGCGTGGTGGCACGCACCTATAGTCCCAGCTACTTGAGAGGCTAAGGCAGGAGAATCACTTGAATCCAGGAGGCGGAGGTTACAGTGAGCCGAGATCATGCCACTGCACTCCAGCCTGGGCAACAGAGCAAGACGCTGTCTCAAAAATAAATAAATACGCAGAATGAAGAGGGAAAGGTTGAAATTTAATCCAACACCCATATTCCTGGCTTGATAAACTGAGTGAACAGCAATAAGAGACTGAGTGGGATAGGTCAGGAGACAGGAAGATGACAGCTGTATTTTAAGTGCTTTAGGATATTAGTGTAGAGGGTTGGAGCCAGGAGAGATAGAAGAGGCATCAATTGTGTGTTTGTGGTTACCGAAACTACAGGAATGAAAGGTAACACTCAGTAGTAAAGCATTTAAATTGAAAAAGAGCCGTAAAATGCCAATATTTAAGATGCAGGCTAAAGACTAAAAACTTGAAAAGTGTGCTGAAAAGAGGAGCAGGTTTAGGGAGAAGATCTGAAGAAATCATATCACGGAAACCAAATATGGATAGAGTTTGAAGGAGGGAAAACTCAACAGTGTTCAATATCTTAAAAGACTAAGTATGATAAATATTGAAAACTTTTCACTGATTCTAAAATTACAATGCTATCTTTAACCTTAAACAAAGGCAGTTTCAGCAAAGCAATAGAGAGACTGCAGTGGGTAGAGATGAAAACGTGGAAATAGCAAGGGCAGACTCTACTTTCAAGAATCTTGGCTGAAAAAGGGAGAATCTGGAGTGGCCCCAGAAGCCTTTCTGGTAGAGGAGCAAAGAATCTAGATCTCTTTACTAAAATTCCAGGATTGCTGATCCACAAGGTGCCTATAATAAGAGAGTAAGGCAGAGGAGAGGAAGCAAAGGTAACAATATTGCTAAAGTGCTGTTCTTATGGTCTAAGGCAAGTAAGGTAAAGAGTAAACCCAGAGAAGTATTGATAGACATGGTGAAAAGTGAAGAGTTAGAGGAAGGCAGTAGTGATTTCATGGAGTCAGAAAACAAGCCAAATAGAAGGAAGAGTCTATGAGAGATAAAAGGTCATGTCATTATTCTAAAAAAGTAGAGAACATGTGATGAAGATTTGACAGTCGGAGGATGTCCAGGAATCACAAAATCAAAGGTGAGACCATGGAGCTGGGTCAGTTTTGTGAAGTTGGATTGGAGGTGTTAGAGTCCACGAGATGGAGGAGCTGAGAAGCTGGGTCTCTTGTGGGCTTTCACACAGACACTGTTATCCTTCTAGATCACAGCAGATGTTGAAGTACAGAGAAAGGCTGAGTTACTTGCCAAAGTTTTTGTGTGGGGATATGAAATGTCTGGAAGACCCAAACAAGGTAAAATAAAACTCAAACAAGGGTTGATCAATAAACATGAGTTTACGTGGGGTAGAAGTGAAATTGCCTGCCAGGAAGCAGCAGAAAGAGGCTAGAAGAATGCCAACTTCATTCTCAGCAAACTGACACAAGAACAGAAAATCAAACACCACATGTTCTCACTCATAGGTGGGTGTTGAACAATGAGAACACTTGGACACAAAGAGGGGAGCATCACACACTGGGGTCTATTGGGGGTAGCTACGGGAGGGATAGTGGGAGGGAGGGTAGGGGAGGGATGACGTGGGGAGAAATGTCAGGTATAGGTGATGGGGGAATGGTGGCAACAAGCCACCTTGCCATGAATGCACCTATGCAACAATCTTGCATGATCTGCACATGTACCCCAGAATCTAAAGTGCAATTAAAAAAATGCCAACTTCTTGCAGGACCATATTAGATGGCTCATGGAAGAACAACCATCCTGTATTCTTTACCATTATGAAGTTATGCTCTGGAGCTTCAGATAAAGATAGGAGGTTCTGTGAAGTGACTGAGGAATATGCTTGTTACTAAGGTACTGTTTCTCAGCTTTAAAACCATTCTCTCTGCTGTGTTTTGTGATTCTAGGGAGGGACTCAGAAAACTCTTAGTATCTATTTCTGCTTTGCCAGCTGCTCCCTGTTATGCTCTGACGTTAGGGGGCACCAGAGGGAGACTGAAAGACAGGAGAAGGCACTGGGCCCCTCCTGTTTCTCTAGGATGACCTCAGCAAAGCTGCTTTAACCTGGTAGCGGCTGTTTATTCCAGTTGTAGCAAGTGACGCCCATTTGTGGTTCTCATATTCCCAGTCCAGCCTCATGGTTCCCCCTCAGAAACAACACTCCAGTCAGCCAGGGTCCCCTCCCTGGGGGTCTGATTCCACCTCTGGTGGGCTGCTTCTCTCAGCCTCTGAATTTTAATAATCTCAACTTCTTGATACTGTATAATTCATTTAATTACAAGTTTACATAATTTAATGTTTAGTAATTTTTAATAAACATGAAAATCTAACACTTGACTTAAAATTTTTTGAAAATTTAAATATTTTAAGCAAGCAAAAAAATGCGTAGAATATAATGAGCTTCAAGAATTCTTAACATGTTGCAATGTTTTCATTGTTAAAAGAGGAAATATTATAAGTAGAGTTGAATCCCCTTTGAACTCACCCCAGGTCACATTTCTGTCTTTTCCTCCATCTACAGACTTAACCAATATCCTGAAATTGGCATGTATATTTCTCATGTATATGTTTTACTATGTATATATTTATCTAAAAACAGTATGCAGTATATTTTTTTTAAATTTTTATAAAATGATGTCATTCTCTGTATGATTATGCGACTTACATTTTCACTTATCATTGGGTTTTCTAGATTTATACTTGCTGATACATATGCCTCTAATTAATTTAGTATCTTTGTGTATTACCTTGTATATAACAGCCAGGAGAGAGTACTTCTTTTATCCACTGATTACCATCTTCATTTTCTAACCTTTTCTGGAATGTGTTTTAGAGTACGTGCCTTCTACAATTTACTGGAATGCTAAAATATTCTCTAAGGTTACTGCACCAAATTATATTCACACAAGCAATGCATGAAACTTCCCACTGCTCCACATCCTCAGCAACACTTGGCATATTCCACACTTTCAATTTCTGTCAACCCAATAGATGTAAAATATTTTATCATTGCTTAATCTAAATTTCTAAGCATCTTTTGATCTGTTTACTTGCTATATTAGTTTGCCTCTTCTGTGAAGTCCCTGTTCATATCCTTTACCTATTTTTTATTGGTTTATATATCCTTATCTTCTCAATCTGTAGAAATCATATATTTTTTATATATTAATTCACTTATATGCATTCCAAGTATCTGGGAGAGTTTTATCTTTTCCTATTTTTATAGAACTTTTTGATATACAAAGATTTGTATTACTTTGATAAATCAAATATCTCAATGTTTTTCTTCATGATATGTGTTTTTTTTGGTCTTAAGAAATGCTCTTCTAAGGGCCAGGTGCAGGGTCAGGGAAGCTAAGACATGAGGACCACTTGAGGCCAGGAGTTTGAGACCAGTCTGGGTAACATAGGAAGACCCTCTCTCTCTTTAAAAAAAAAAAAAAAATTTATTAGCTGGGTATAGTGGCATTTTCCTGTAGTCACAGCTACTGGGAGGCTGAGGCAGGAGGATCGCTTGAGTTCAGGAGTTTGAGGTCACAATGAGTTATGCTCACATTACTGTCCTCTAGCCTGGGTGATAGAGCAAGACCCTATCTCAAAAAAAAAAAAAAAAAAAAAAAAGAGATGCTCTTCTGCCTTCATATTCTGATATTATATTTTCTCTTATATTTCCTCTGAAAAATTTAAACTTTTGGTTTTCACACCAAGATATTTTATTTATCCAGGATTATATGTGAATTTTTTCCAGGTGTCTAAACTACTGTCCTATCATTTGTTGAGTAGTTTCCCAACACACCCATGGATCTGTCTTAGTGTTCATTTATGAAGAATTCTTTGTCAGGAGTTTCCCCTCTGGTCTATTTGTCTACCTCTATTTCAGTAACACTTAACTTTGATTACTATAACCTAAAGTCACTAATCCTTCCTTATTCTTCATCTTCAGAAAGTTGTTTTGGTTATTCTTTGTCATTTTTCCTTCGTAAAAATTTTAGAATTAGCTTGTAATCTTCCCATAAATCCCTATTGGAATTTTCAATGAAACAGAATTTTTAATGTTCTTTAACAGACATTTTCCAAAATCATCCTCCCAAACAAGCCTAAAAGGTCATTGGGTTACTATTCTACTACTATTCAATGAGCAAAAGAGAGAATAGATGATAGATAGATATAAATATAAATGTAAAGTGTTTAGTAACTTGGCTAATTTTATAGAGCAGGGCTGAAATAAGAACACAGATTTCTAAATGGTGCTGATTTTTATGTGTTTGGCTTGTCTGTTTATTTTTAAGATTGTAACTATCCCTTTTGTCTATCAACAGCCTTTTACACTTTTGGTATAGTAATCTACACACAAGATTTGCTGAATGATTTCATGATTTTAACCATAAACAGGAAAAGAAAAACAAGAAGGGTATAGTGAGTAGTGAAAAAAAGGAAAACCTCCATTATTTTCTCTACCTGAATATGTAGTTTTTTTCCAAGTCATAGTTTCTCTGACCCTCAATTTGCCAGTCTTTTATTTATATAAAATGAGTCTTTATTACATAGATCAGAGCAATGATGGAACTTGCTTCTTTGTTCTTGCCCTGTGTTTTTAGTTCACTTGTGTGGGATTCTGTGATAACAACATAAAATTCTCTAAATTGACTCTGCTACTGCTTTTGGAAGACATGCTTGGAAATATTTGAAGAATTTCCTTTTCAGAAACAGTTCAATAGAATGAATTTTTATAAATGAATATCCAATTATGAACAGTAGAAGATGACCAAGAAAGGAGAGATTCTAAAAACACATGTTATTTTAAGTGTTTTGGTCAGTAGAAATATTTTCTAACCACAATCTGAAGTTTTCAATGTGTATTTTACAAAGATTTCTTAGAAACTATGCTTAGATTTTACTTTGCTTTAATTTTATTTTTTCTATCTTTATCTAAAATCCATCCCGAGCCAAAAATGTTTTTTTAAAAATTTTTGAAATAAATATATATTAAATTGTAAGGTCATTAACCAAATTATCAACTCTAAAATGTGAAAAAATAAAATAAAAATTCCACTGACTTAACCCACTCAAAAACTTTAATAGTATATAATATAAAATCTTATAGTATTAAAAGGTGTTCATTAATTTGACTTTCTAAAATTATATTTTGTTTACTTTCCTCTGTGAATCAGTACTGCTCTTTAAAATTGTATGATCTTTTGTTGAAACAGAAAACAAATCTGCAAAGATATTATTGTTATTGCTGATAGATAAATAGTTTGTAATTTGAAAGGTAGGTAGGAAGTATTATGGTGTAAATGCATGTCAACCAGAAAGACAAATGACTGAAGTATTACCTGTTCTCACCACCAGCACCTCCCTGAAACAAAACCCTAGCTTCACAGTGTGGGAACACTTCCAAGAGGCAATATTCATTCTACTAAACATCTTCTACAGTATGTAGCTATTGGTACCTCAGGACAGACTGAAAAAAGAGAAAGGGAAACAGGAAAAGGGGCAGACAGCTGGATTAGACTGTGCTGTATATATTAGTGATGGGTAGACTTCAAAAGACTTAGAGGTTCGTTTTGGACAGGTGCCCAGAGATTCTCAGGCTTACCCCAAAACCTTCCATAACTTCTGATTTTAAAATTGAGCTAGAATTATTTTGAGACCAGACTTTTGGTCTTCAGTCATATTCCATACCCATAGTCCTTACAATAAATGTAGGCTAAGAAATTCAAAACTTTCTGAATCCTGAAGAATGAGATATCTATTTTAAATACTTACCTAACAAAATAGTATGTTTTAAATTTTTTTAAAAAAGATTGTCAGTGTTTTTCCAGAGAGATAGAAATGTCTTAAAAACATCTACCTATTAAGTCCAGTTTTAAACAATGTTAAAAACAAAGCTTTCAAACATGTTTTGGGAGACAGGTGAAACCTTCATCTGCATTCCAATTCACCTATGAATATCGGTAACTTTATGTCTTTGATTAATGTGTATCCTCATCCACAAACTCCCAGTAAGAGGTAGCCTGAGAGACAGGCTCTCAGGGTGGTACACCATTGATAGAGGGCTCGTATATGAATGACAGCCTGTCTGGAGAGTTGACAAGGGATTTGTCTGTCACTCCAGTTGCAGGACCTCCTTTTAGCTGAGCACAGTGAGGATTATTTTTTAAATAGTATGATTACTCTTTAGTCTGATTATCATATGTCTAATTAAATGTGTCTCTTAAATGGTTCATTTAAGATTTATTATTACTAACAAAGACATCAAAAATTATTATTTGATACAAAGAATAAATTTCTGATATTAGCTTTGAACCAAAATAAACTACTTCTGTATTTGTTAGTATGATTCTGAGGAAGGCATGGTTTTCAACTTCTCTAGAAAAGAAGACACAGGATGTGGACTGAATAAGCAGTAATGCAATACACACAAACTAGTTTTTAGTCCATTCACCACAAGAATCTCCTTGAACAGAACTTACACAGTGATATCAGGGAAGGACTGTTTTTATTACTTGATTTATGAATACGTCCCTTCCTATATTCCACACCCAGCAACAGGTGCTCCAATGCCCAGTCTTCATGGTATTGCATTAGGCTCTCCATTATGTATGAATAACAATGACTCTCCAGGAGAATTAGATCTATGTTAGCAAGGAGAGTTGCATCTGGGACAAATAAATTTACAATTTATTATATGCATAATTTTACATCCAAAGGCTTTTAAACAATAATGGCTAGAGAACAATTAGTGATATTTATAGTTTGAAGTGCCTCAACTTCTGAAAAGCTATTACCATAACACTATTTTGATGCCAGTTCACATTTTATTTGAAAATGTACAGTTGCTGACAAAATAGCAGTAGCTTATTTAGGTATGCATGCTCTACTATAATAAAAGTGTAAAAATTAGTAACAGTTGTTCCATGTCAATTGCATGCTGAAAGCAGATCCTCAACAGATATGAAATCTGGAATAAGACCTACATCTCTTTACAGGTCTTTTCTAGGATTTTTCTAAAGCAGGCCTTATTTGATATTTCAAAACATTTCTAACTAAGACAGCACTTGTAATTTGAACTATTTTGTATCATTTTCCCTATTCTTTTTCAAGCTTCTCCAATCACTCTTCTCTCACTTACTTGATTTTTAAATTTTCTTAATATTACAATAAACACTCTAAAAAGAAGACCAAAATCAATAATATCTACCAATTCTACTAATTATTTGTGATGTATACCAAATAAGAAACAGGAATAACAAGCAGAAATTTCATTGTTAACATATAGTTTTTTTTCTTCCCCAAACAGTTCCCCAAATCCATTCATATATATAATAGCAATCAAATAAACAAATCTGAGTGTCACAATGTATCTTCTCCTCTAGCTTTGGAGCCTATGACCGATTGAGAATTAATGTAAAACAAACACTATAAATTGTTCTCCAAAACTATTAAGAAAATTAATACTGTACATTCAAGATATTTATTCACTTCTAGAACACCTACTATGTTCACTGTTTACCTTAGGAGTCTATTATGAGAAAATGTAAATTCAGCTATTCATGCATATTCACGAAATAAAGAAAAGCAAAATGGTCCTATTTTTAAGCATTATGGTATACCATTCTTACATTACGGAGTAAGCAGTGTTTGGGGTAATAAGTCAGTAATCCCCACACCTTTAAAAAATATTTTGGAGCAGCATTAACACATGTCCACTCAAATACATTAATGTTTCCATCTCCACTGACTCATTTGACCCAAACAAGCTCATGTGCTCTCTCGAACAGATAAACGAAAAAGGGATTTGAAGAAGCATTTGATAAGTTTTATATACATATATATATATATAAAACAATTAGAACCTCATACTTTTACCCCAAAGAACCTTAAAACAAAGAATGTCATAGCATCTATTTGCTTTTATTTGAAGGACGCATAATATACGTCATAATGTACGTATGCTAGACTTAATAGTGTTTCTCTGAAAATTTTTCCTAAAGACCATCATAACTGAAATAATCAGTAGAAAAGCATCAGAATCAACAACCCATCCATCAGTATTTAACTTATTGAACAACTTTCAAGAATCACGTACGCAATGTACTTATTAAAAAACATAAACGTATAAACTGCTTTGGAAATTGTGTATTGACAAGTTTATAATTTCTTCTATATATTTAAATTAAGACTTCAGTAAATACACCAGTAAATGCATTTATTTTTAAAAAGAAATTTCTTTAAAAATTCAAATCTTAACTTATTAAAAAATATAATAAAAGACTTTTTTCTTCTTTAGTATGCAAGAATTAGATTGCTTGACCTCTCTTTTAATGACTTAATTAGCTGCACTAAAGCCCAGCTGGGCCTCTGCTGACAACATAGCTAGATATTTCAATCAAGCAGTTGATATGGAGAATAAGTAATAAATGCTACCTTGTCGCCATACAGTCCCAAACCATAGTGCATGCTGGTAATGCTAAATTTGATCGGTATGGTATGCCTCGTATTTCAATTAGTCGTGGTCTGAATCCCTAAAACTGTGTAATGTGTATGAATTCCTGATATCAGATACAGAACCACAGTCTCCCACAGTTAGAAGCCATTGAGTTTGCTTTTATTAGCAGCCAATTAATGGCAAAAATCTGCATCGCTTTTAAAATTTATAACCTCCATTCCAGCTGCATCCACGGCTTCTGCTATACTGTATACAATCAGATCCATATCACTGTCGCAAGTCAGACAGCTGCAAACTGTATTCTGTCCGCAGAAGTAAAAAATCCTTTCATACAGAAGCTTTTTTTAACCTCTTAGAAGTTCTTTTCAAAGCCCAGCAGCACTAGTCACTTTGCGACAATGAGCGATTTAATACAGAAAGAAAGAAATCTACACCAAGGTAACCTCTTGGGATGTGCTAGGTTTTCAAACAGAGTGAAATCCTACCACTCCGGCACTGCACAAGGGCAAGCAAAGCCACTTCTCCTGACCAAGGCTAAGAAAATATAAACATATAAAACCTGACCCTCATACAAAGTTAACCCATTGAAGTCTCTGTAGTCATTAAAACAAAGTGATATAACACAAGTTCAATATTAAGTAACTTACATACAATTTTGGTATTCAAATTTGTATGCCTGAACCTTAGATGCCTCCCTACTATAGCATCTGTGGAGATCACATTCCTCAACAAAAAGCAGTTTATTACATACCTCAAAATTTCTAGACATTATTTTTAGGATCCAGGCTCTTTCTGACATACGATAAGACAGGAAATTTAGATGTGATCAGATTTAGTAACAGAACACAATTGCTTTATGTATAGCTAATGCTGTCCTTTCAAGATTATTAAAGGAATAGCTCAGCTTTATGGTATTATATATTTAAGTTGCCTTATACATAGTATTCTGTGAGACCTGAAATATTTTGATATCTGATCATTATGTTATTTGGGAGAAATAAAGTAGGAAGTTTCTTCCTTTAGTCTTCTATAAAATGGCATTAAATTTTAAAATACATAATAGTTATATTTATATTAATACATATGTATACGTTTCTGTGTTTGTTTAAAATAGGATTTAATAGATAGATAGAAGAATTTACCTGGAAAAAAAGGAATATGAAAAATATTCACCAACTCTAATACATGGCAATAAAAATGTTGTACTAGGATAATACAAACTGCTGCCATGGCTATTTAAAGACAATAAAATCCTATTTTACAAAATTCAACTGCTAATAACCAGCATTCTTTCTAACTGCTTAAATACTGCAGTAAGACTTATAATGCCACTGTGAAATCATAAGCTAGTACTTCAAAGGTGTTGTATCTGTTACAAATTTAATCTTCACCGCTTTGTCACAACTGATTTCATCCCAGCAGCTTGGAGATGCAGCATAACAACATTCTTGTTGTCCTAGACAACCTGAACCAAACTGTTAAATACCTGCCTGATGCCCATGAATGATTATAATATTGCCTATGGAATCTCCCAACAACCACCCTCAAAATGTGCAATTAGTTCGTTCCAGTTAATAGGAGGAGAAAAGTATGCTTTACGACGTTCACAAATTGTAGGCATTTTAATGATAGAGACAAATTCTGTGCTGTATTTCATAAATGGCACAGTATTGTATTCATTGTATTTAAAATATTATTATTCTTTTAATACTTTATATTAGTGCATTTCACAATTATGTAATATAAGTTAGCATATGTTTGAATCTAAAGTAATTTTTTTCCTACATGAGGTAATATACTATTTCATAAACTATAATGGATCTTAGAAGTCCGTTTAGTTTCTAAATACCAAATGTTTTTGTCTTTGAAATATGTTTCTGAAAAAAACAGCTGTAAAGCAAATGTTTTTGCTTCCTCCCAGGTATTCAGTGACTCACCGTTTGCAGTAGGAGAGTGGAGAACTGATATGAACAACTAAATGAATTGGTGTTCATGAAGTTGCTCAGACAAGGAGCTGATGGAGCAGGGCATTCAAATCTGCTTGCATATTGGAGTTTAATTATAAAGCACTAGGTTAAATTTAACGCCTCAGAGTCATTATGAAAATTTATAACTCTCAGAGGCAATTTTAGATCCATCAACTGGTACATGAATTTAGCACTCATATTCTACATGTAAAAGTGTGTAAATATGCAAGCATCCACCCCCGCTCCATGACAATACTGTGTTATTATTCCACAAGACAGCACCTTGAATTTGAAATCTTTTAAAATTACTAATCCATTGCTCTTCTCATGGAACATCTTAACTACTTCATTTGAATGTACTATTTAAACAATACTAGGAAGTACTTCTCATGAATATTTAATTACTGAGTACTGTGGTTTAAATCTACCAACCAAGAAAAATACCTAGAAAATTATATTTACTATATACCTCAAAAACTATTGAAAATTCTGAAGTTCTAGCAAAGATCACTATTCTCCATGAAATACACATCATCATTACAATGTCTGTTTTAGACATGGCATGCATATGATCTGTATGTCCTCAGTGATTTTAATAGCTTAGAAGATGGCACAATGTAACTTCAAAAAAAATGAGAAGATCTTGCATAAAATAAAATATGAATGAATCATATTTAACACAAGATATGAAAACTCAGTTTGCTGGCAAATTAGGCAAAAACACAATGTGCTTATTATAAATATCCTATCCTTATTAGGAAACGATTACGTTATTTTTCATATATTTTTAATTCATCTTGATGTGTCACTTAAAATGATTTGATTCCAAACTACTAGTGATGTAAGTTTAAACATATCCTTTAACTAGCATGGTAGTGACATATATTAGGTTGCCCATATGCAATTCACACTTGTGACTTTTCTCTGCCATTCATGAATTATGCAATTATCCCTAACTCATGGAAATGAAAGTGCATTAACTGCCCACTGTCATGTATTGTCTCTTTCTATGTCCTTGCGCACACATTTCCACAGTTCATTATTCACGGATGCAGCTATGCAAGTGTAAATGTATACACATAATATGGAAATAGTCACACATGGAAAAGTAGCAACTAGACACTTGTTTGTAAAGATATATGTACTTCATTCCAAATAACAAAATTTAACAAGGAACACCTCTATCCTTGTTATGGATGCCACAAGGTAAACAAAACGGATGCCATTGTTGTAAAGTAATAGAGGGATTTTCTCACACACAAAGGAATGAAGTTATTGGTGTACAAACCTGAAACAGTACCCTTTCATCTCTGACAACTGTTTTTCTAGCTTTTTCCCCCATTAAGAAATATGCTTTTCAGCACTGATTGAAATCTCACTGGAAAACTATTCAAAAAATACTGACTGTACTTTGTGTTCCTAATCCTTATCTTTTTGCCATGCATGTTAAGATAGAATTGTAATGATGGCATTTCGTTCCTAAAGAAAACAATTATTTAAAATAAAGAGTTTGGGGAAATGAAAATATGATGTTTTCTCCACTGAATGTTATGGCCACGTAGGTGATTTCAAATTTTGAATTGAGCATCAAAACAATCTGCCCTGGTGTGCTATATTCCTCAGGAAAGTTCTCTGATTTTAGTCTAATAAGCACTAGTGAGCACACACATACAATGATCTGTGATAAGTGGAATCATGAGGATTCCTTCTGATTTACATTATTTCTAACATGAAACAGATTGTCTCCATTGAAGTAATTCTTTTTTTTTTTTTTTTTGAAAGAAAGAAAAAGAGAGGAAAGAAAGTGAGAGTGAAAGAAAGAAAGAAAAAGAATGTATGAGAGAAAGAAAGAGAAAGAAAAAGAGGGAGAGAGAACAGGATTCTTGTTCTACTGCCCA
>CAUYLG010072660.1:0-26493 GCA_963573385.1 Cacajao melanocephalus | reverse complement strand
CCTCAGCCTCCCAAGTAGCTGGGATTACAGGCATGTGCCATCATGCCCAGCTAATTTTTATATTTTTAGTAGAGACTGGGGTTTCACCATGTTGGCCAGGCTGGTCTCCACCTCCTGATCTCAAGTGATCCGCCTGCCTTGACCTCCCAAAGTGCTGGGATGACAGGCCTGGGCCAACTTCATTCCTTTTTAAAGCTGAATAGTATTTCACGTATGTCTGTTGTGCTTTTTACGGCTGAATAATATTCCATTATATGAATGTAGCATAAGTTGTTTACCCATTCATCTGTTGGTGAACATTGGGGTTTTTTCCACCTCGGGGCTATTATGCATAATACTGTGAACATTCACATATAAATCTTTGTGTGACATATGTTTTTATTTCTCTTGGGTATATACTGAAAAGTGAATATATGATAACTCTATGTTTAGCTTTTTGAGGAAAGGCCAGACTGCTTTCCAAAGCAGCTGCACCATTTTACATTTACACTAGCAATGCACGAAGCTTCTAATTTCTTTATTTTATTTCTTTTCACTTCATTTCATTTTTGAGACAGGAACTGTCTCTGTCCCCCAGGCTGGAGTGCAGTGGCGTGATTGTGGCTCACTGCAGTTTCAATATTCTGGGCTCAAGTGATCCTCCCGCCTCAGCCTTCTGCATACCATCACACCTGACTAATTTTTTTTTTTTAGATATGGGATCTTACTACGTTGCCCAGGCTAGGCTCAAACTCCTGGCCTCAAGCGATCCTCCCACCTCGGCCTCCCAAAGAGCTGGCCTCCCAAAGGGCTGGGATTACAGGTTGAGCCATCACACCCAGCCAAGAGTTCCAATTTCTTTGCCAACCCTTGCTGCCTGTCTTTTTAAATTATAGCCACCCTAGTGGGTGTGAGGTGGCATCTCATAATTCAGTTTGTGTTTCTCTGATGACTAATGGTGTCCAGCATCTTTTCATGTACTATTCTTATTGGCCATTTGTAGATCTTCTCTGTAAAAATGTGTGTTAAGATCCTTTGCCTCTGTTTTTATTTTTCCTTTTTCAACTTTTTTTTTTTTTTTTTTTTTGAGATGGAGTCTGGCTCTGTCACCAGGCTGGAGAGCCATAGCACCATCTCGGCTCACTGTAACCTCCAACTCCCAGGTTCAAGTGATTCTCCCGCCTCAGCCTCCCAAGTAGCTGGGACTACAGGGTCCCGCCATCATGCCCAGCTAATTTTTGTATTTTTAGTAGAGACATGGTTTCACCATGTTGGTCAGGCCGGTCTTGAACTCCTAACCTCGAGTGATCCACCCACCTCGGTGTCCCAAAGTGCTGGGATTACAGGCATGAGCCACTCCACCCAGCCTTTCTTTTAGAATCAGAAGGTACATATGCAGGTTTGTTAAAGTTATATTGCATGATGCTGAGGTTTGAAGTAGGACTGAACTCAGGTACTGAGCATAGTACCCAATAGGCAGTGTTTCCGCTCTTGTCTCCCTCTGTCTTCTGGTTATGGGCCCCAGTGTCTATTGTTACCATCCAATATGTTTCGGCTGTGTCCCCACCCAAATCTCATCTTGAATTCCCACCTGTTGTGGGAGGGACCTGGTGGGAGGGAATTGAATCATGGGGGCAGGTCTTTCCCCTGCTGTTCTCGTGACAGTGAGTAAGTCTCATGAGATCCGATGGTTTTTAAAATAGCAGTTTCTGGGCCGGGCACAGTGGCTCATGCCTGTAATCCCAGCACTTTGGGAGGCTGAGGCAGGCGAATCACTAGGTCAAGAGATCAAGACCATCCTGGCCAACATGGTGAAATCCCATCTCTACTAAAAAATACAAAAATTAGTTGGGTGTGGTGGCGTGTGCCTGTAGTCCCAGCTACTCAGGTGGCTGAGGCAGGAAAATTGCTTGAACCCGGGAGGCGGAGGTTGCAGTGAGCTGAGATTGTGCCACTGCACTCCAGCCTGGCACCTGGCGACAAAGCAAGACTCTGTCTCGGAAAAAAAAAAAAAATAGCAGTTTCCCTGAACAAGCTCTCTTTGCCAGCTGCCATCCACGTAAGACGTGACTTGCTCCTCCTTGCCTTCCTCCGTGATTGTGAGGCCTCCCCAGCCACGCAGAAGTGTAAGTCCATGAAACCCTTTTTCCTGTATAAATTACTCAGTCTTGGGTATGTCTTATCAGCAGCGTGAAAATGGACCCACCAGGTTTGTGTTCATATAGACCCAGTGTTTAGCTCCCACTTACACGTGAGGACATGCAGTATTTGGTTTTCTGTTTTTCTGTGTTAGTTTACTTAGGATCATGGCTTCCAACCGCATTCATGCTGCTGCAAAGGACATGATTTCTTCCTTTTCATGGCTCTGTAGTATTCCATACGTACCACGTTTTCTTTATCCAATCCACTGCTGATGGGCAGCTGGGTTGATTCCACGTTTTTGTTATTGTAAATAGCACTGTGATGATCATACGATTTGCCCGTGTTTTGACTGGGCTACCTTTATATTGTAAGAGTTCTTTATATTTTGGGGAAACTAGTCCTTTATCAGATATATGATTTGCAACTTTTTCCCCCGCTGTAAGTTGTCTTCATTCTCTTGATGATGATCTTTGAAGCACAGAAGTTTTTTATTTTATTTGGTGAAATCTATTTTATCTATTTTTTCTTCTCTTGCTTGTCCCTTAGTGTTCTATCTAAAAAACCATTTCCTAAATCAAAGTCGCAAACATTTATCCTTTTTTTTTTGAGACAGAGTCTCACTCTGTCACCCAGACTGGAGTGTAGTCGTGTGATCTTGGCTCACTGCAACTTCTACCTCCCAGGTTCAAGTGATTCTCCTGCCTCAGCCTCCCAAGTAGCTGAGATAACAGGTGTCTGCCACCATGCCTGGCTAATTTTTGTATTTTTAGTAGAGATGGGGCTGGGCTGGTCTCGAACTCCTGACCTCAGGTAATCCACCCACCTCAGCCTCCCAAAGTTCTGGGACACCTGTAGGTGTAAGCCACTGCACCTGGCCCACAAAGATTTACTCTTTTTTTTTTTTTGAGATGGAGTCTTGCTCTGTCGCCATGCTAGAGTGCAGTGGCATGATCTTGGCTCACTGCAACCTTCACCACCTGGGTTCAAGCGATTCTCCTACCTCAGCCTCCCGAGTAGCTGGGACTACAGGCATATGCCACCACGCCCAGCTAATTTTTGTATTTTTAGTAGAGACGGCGTTTCACCATGTTGGCCAGGATGGTCTTGATCTCTTGATCTTGTGATCTGCCTGCCTCAGCCTCCCAAAGTGCTGGGATTACAGTTATGAGCCACCGTACTCGGACTTTTTTTTTTTTTTTTTTTGAGACAGGATCTCACTCTGTCACCCAGGCTGGAGTGCAATGGTGCTATCTCGGCTCACGGCAACCTCTGCCTTCTGAGTTCAAGCAATTCTCCTGCCTCAGCCTCCCAACTAGCTGGGATTACATGCACCCGCCACCACGCCTGGCTATTTTTTTGTATTTTTAGTAGAGATGGGATTTCACAATGTTTGCCAGGCTGGTCTTGAACTCCTGACCTCATGTCATCCATGCACCTCTGCCTCCCAAAGAGCTGGGATTACAGTGTGAGCCAC
The DNA here is from genome assembly GCA_963573385.1 of Cacajao melanocephalus. Taxonomy (NCBI): domain Eukaryota; kingdom Metazoa; phylum Chordata; class Mammalia; order Primates; family Pitheciidae; genus Cacajao; species Cacajao melanocephalus. Next base: position 22,898 of record CAUYLG010072660.1, on the reverse strand, counting down.
CGCACCTGGCCCACAAAGATTTACTCTTTTATTTTCTTCTAAGACATTTATAGTTTTAGCTCTTACATTTAGCATCAACAACAATCCATTTTGAGCTAATTTTTGTATGTGATGTGAGGTAGGGATCCACCCTCATACTTTTGCATGTAGGTATCCCCTTGTCCCAAAACAAGCCCTCTTTTAAAATCTGGATCTCAGGTACACAGAAACAGATTAATCCCAATTCATGAGTGTGTTTTTTAATACACTCTCATCTTGGATCTGAATATTTGTGGTTTTATTTTGTTTATTTGTGTGTTTATTACTTTATAATGAGCATCAGTGAATCCACCACCCAATTTCAGAACTGGGACAGAAGTAAATTGAACTAGAACTGTAAATTTTTGTTGATACAATAATTTACAACTACCCAGATGCTCTGCCCAAGCTTGTGCCCTTGCCAGCCCCCAACCCAAGGTAGCCACACTCCTGAATTTGGAGTTTATCATTCTCTTGCACTTAAAAAATGCCTGTAGGCCAGTGGTGGCTCATGTAACCCAGCACTTTGGGAGACCAAGGCAGGAGGATTGCTTGAGCCAAGGAGTTCAAGGTCAGCCTGGGCAACATGGTGAGACCTTATCTCTATAAAAATACAAAAAATTAGCAATGCATGGTGCTGTGCCTTTAGTCCCAGCAACTTGGGAGGCTGAAGTAGGAAGATCGCTTGAGCCCAGAAAGTCTATAGTGAGCCGAGATGGCACCACCACACTCCAGCCTGGGTGACAGACTAAGACCCTGTCTTAGTTATTATGAAGCATAATTGATGCACAATGCATGACACATATTTAAAGTGTACAATTTGGTGAGTGTTGGCATAGTTATATTCCTGTGAAACCATCACCAACATCAAGGCAATAACTTCCTCCCATTTTACCCCCAAATTCCTTTAAATTCCTTTGTAATCCCTCCCTCCAGCCTCTCCCCTCGTCGCTTAATCCATCCCCAGATAACTTTTTTTTTTTTTTAAGACGGAGTCTTGCTCTGTCACCCAGGCTGGAGTGCAGTGGCTCAGTGCAACCTCCAGCTTCAGGGTTCAAGCAATCCTCATACCTCAGCCTCCTGTGTAGCTAAAACCACAGGTATGCACCACCGTGCCCAGCTAATTTTTTTGTATTTTTAGTAGAGACGGGATTTTTGCTATGTTGCCCAGGCTGCTCTCAAACCCCAGACCTCAAGTGGTCTGCCTGCCTTGACCTCCCAAAGTGCTAGGATTACCACCAGCACTCATGAGCCACCGCGCTCGGCCCCATGTAACTTCTATTCTGCTTTGTGTCACTACAGGTTACCCTACATTTTCTGGAATTATGTGTAAATGAATCATGTAGTATATACTTTACTGGGGGGGCTTTTTTACTCAGAATTATTATTATTATCATTTTAAGCCAGGGTCTCACTCTGTCACCAATGCAGGAGTGCAGTGGCAAAATCACAACTCGCTGCAGCCTCGACCTCCTGGGCTCAAGCCATCCTCTCGCCTCAGCCTCCCACACAGCTGGGACAACTGGCATGCATCACCATGCCTGGCTAATTTATTTATTTTTATTTTTTATAGAGGTATAATCCCACTGTGTTGCCCAGGCTGGTCTTGAACTCCTGGGCTCAAGCGGTCCTCCCATGTCAGCCTCCCAAAGTGCTGGGATTACAGGCGTGAGCCACTGTGCTCAGCCCACTCCCCAGTCATATGCTGCATTTCCACACCCTTCTGCCTTAGCTAAAGATGTAGCTTCACCTAGAATGTTCTTCCTCCTGGCCGGGCCGGGCTGAGATCGAGACCAGCCTGGCTAACATGGAGAAACCCTGTCTCTACTAAAAACACTAAAATTAGCTGGGTGGTGATGCACACCTTTAATCCCAGCCACTCCGGAGGCTAAGGCGGGAGAATCGCTTGAGCCTGGGAGGTGGAGGTTGCAGCGAGCCAAGATCGTGCCACTGCACTCCGGGGCAACAGAGCAAGACTCCATCTAAAAAAAAAAAGCGGGGGGAAAGTTACTATTCTTCCCAATGTCTGATCCTAAAGCTGAAGGATTTTTTTGTTTATTTGTTTGTTTTTTTGATAGGGAGACGTGGTTTCACCATATTGGTCAGGCTGGTCTCAAACTCCTGACCTCATGATCCGCCCGACTCGGCCTCCCAAAGTGCTGGGATTATAGGCATAAGCCACTGCACCCAGCCAGCTGAAGGTTTTTGAAGAACTGACTCATTCTTCTCATCCTAGCCTCCACTTCCCCTCATGCACGCACAGAATCGGCCCTTCTTTTCTGGCACACTCTGTCACAGTTCTGATGCCAGCCTGCCCTGTACTGGAATTCTCAGAGACGAACCCATCCCCACCGTTAGACCAGAGGTCCTCAGAGCAGGGACGGCATTTGTGTCATTTCTCCAGTTCCAGTCTCCAGCCCAGGATGTATCACACAGCAGGAACAGAGAGCCAGGACACCGGGGCTCAAATTCCAGCTCCGCCACTTAGTGCCGGTGTGAACCTCAGACAAATGACCCAACCTCTCCGTGCCTCTGTCTCTGCATCTGTAAAATGGGGAGAACACACCCACTTCACCTGGCTGTGGAAGGGATTAAATGATTAACCCATATAAATGACTTGGTTGGTGTGGGTGGGACCCTGGCAAGTAGTAAGAGTTTGGTAAACGTTAGAAGTGACACCGGGGCTGGGCGCGGTGGCTCACACATGTAATCCCAACAGTTAGGGAGGCCGAGGCAGGTGGATCACCAGAGGTCAGCAGTTGAAGATCAACCTGGCCAACATGGTGAAACTCCGTCTCTACTAAAAATACAAAAATTAGCTGGGCATGGTGGTGGATGCCTGTAGTCCTAGCTACTCAGGAGGCTGAGGCAGGAGAATTGCTTGAACCCGGGAGGCGGAGGTTGCAGTGAACTGAGATCACTGCACTCTATCCTGGGCGACAAGAGCGAAACTCTATCTCAAAAAAAACTAAAAAAAGTGATAGTAACTTGTTGGGTTGAGAAGAGACCCTGCCCTAGGTATAGAGACTCTTCATATCAAGGGGAAGATACTTTATATTGATCTTCACAGACAGGCACAGTGGCTCACACCTGTAATCCTAGCAATTTGGGAGACCCAGCCAGGAGGATTGCTTGAACCCAGGAGTTCAACTCCAGCCTGGACAACATGGTGATACCCTGTCCCTACAAAAACACACAAAAATTAGCTGGGCGTGTTGGTGCCTGCTAGTGGTCCCAGCTACTCAAGAGGCTAAAGCAGAAGGACCACTTGAAGCCAGGAGTTCAAGGCTGCAGTGAGCCATGATGAAGCCACTTTGCTCCAGCCCAGACTATGAAGTAAAACTCTCTCTCAAAAAAAAAAAAAAAAAAAAGAGGAGACCCTCCATGCCTCTCTAGCTCCATTATGGGGAGGGAGCACTCCACCAGAGGCCCCCTAATCCCAACATCAAAGTAGCCATGAAAATCTTCCTCCTTCAGAAAGCCCCCCAGGATTGCGCTGCCTCTGGGAACTTCTTCCTTCTGCCTCTTCTCTCTGATGCCGTGTGACCACAGCTGAGTCCTGCAGCCTGCTTCCCACCTTCCCCTGCTCTCCTCTTCCTCTGCAAGGGATGCAGACAAACACCTCTGGAACACTTGCAGGTAGAGCTGAGCTTTTTCACAGGGTGCAGCTGGAGCTAAGAGGGTTCATGAGAGAGAACATCTTTCTTATTTTTATTTTTTAGAGACAGGGTCTCTCACTATATTGTTGGCCAGGATGGTCTCGAACTCCTGGCCTCAAGTGATCCTCCCACCTCAGCATCCCAAACTGCTGGAGTTAGAGGCATGAACCACCACGCCCAGCTGAGACCATCGTATTCACACCTCCCAGCCTCTCCTGGTTTACATGTGGGCAGGGTCAATTCAGGAAGCCCAGTTAAATTTGAGTTTTAGATAAGCATTATGAATAATCTCTTAGTAGAAGTATGCCACAAATATGGCATGAGATATACTTATACTAAAAAAAGCATTGCGTATCTGAAATTCAGATTTAATGGGGCATCCTGGATTTTTATTTGCAAAATCAATCAACCCCACGTATGGGGTAACTAAGGCCCTGGGAGCTGGAGTATCAGTATCGAGCCCAGTTGCAGAGCCAGTCAGTGTGATGGTGGTTCAAGCCTCACTTCCAGTACACACACACACACACACACACACACATGCGCACAGACACACAGACACACACACACACACACAGACACACACACACACAGACACACACACATAGACACAGACACACAGACACACACACACAGACACACACACACATGCACACAGACACACAACACACAGACACACAACACACAGACACACACACACATGCACACAGACACACATACGGACACAGACACACACACAGACACACACACAGACACACACACAGACACACACACACATGCACACAGATACCCACAGACACACACACAGACACACACATGCACACAGACACGCACACAGACACACACACAGACACACACACACAGATACACACACATACACACACATACACACACACACGCTGACTCTGGGTCCTGGCTCTGGCTGTGAACAGGTGTCTGTCCAAGGTAGCAGACTGAAACCCACCAGTAGGAGACCATGTGACATGAAACTCACACAGGACAGGAAGGAGTGGCAAGAAGGCCAAGCTGACCCACCAGGACGTGTGAGGGGGTGGAGGAAGCAGGAGGTGTCTTCATCTGCTTTCTTCTCAAGATGCACACACCCCCCCACCACCGTCGCCCAGCCCCCGGCAGAGTGAATTCCAAATGGGGTGTGGGGCCGGGCGCAGTGGCTCATGCCTGTAATTCCAGCACTTTGGGAGGCTAAGGCAGGCAGATCCCTTGAGGCTAGGAATTCAAGACCAGCCTGGCCAACATGGCAAAACCCCATCTTTACTAAAAGTACAAAAAAATTAGCCAGGCTTGGTGTCACGCACCTGCAGTCTCAACTACTCGGGAGGCTGAGGCGGGAGAATCGCTTGTATCTGGGAGGTGGAGGTTGCAGTGAGTGAGCCAATATCTCACCATTGCACTCCAGCATGGGAGACAGAGGGAGACCTTGTCTCAAAACCAACCAACCAACCAACAAACAAATGGTGTGTGGGCAGAATCTGATCGACTCAGGGCCTCTTCTGGGCTCAGTCTCATCCTCCGGCCTGCTCCCTGGCTTCCCCCTCCCCTCCACCTCCTGCCCTCACCAGGGACTCTGGGGGGCATTGTTGGCAGGACCCCTTCTGCCTCCACTGCCCACCGCTAGCCGTAGAAGGAAGGAAGGAAGCCCGTGTGCCGCAAGGAAGCTGCCTTATTGCTGGGTAGTAACTGCTGTGAAAGACCTTCCCCCCCCCCCCCCAAGACGGAGTCTTGCTCTGTCACCCAGGCTGGAGTGCAGTGGCGAGATCTTGGCTCACTGCATCCTTCACCTTCCGGGTTCAAGCAATTCTCCTGCCTCAGCCTCCCAGGTAGCTGGGATCACAGGCACGCCCAACTAATTTTTTGTATTTTTTGTAGAGATGGGGTTTCACCATGTTGGCCAGGCTGGTCTCGAACTCCTGACCTTGTGATGCACCTGACTCGGCTTCCCAAAATGCTGGGATTACAGGTATGAGCCACCGTGCCTAGCTGTGAAAGCCCTTTTTTCTGTCCATCCCACACTGCCCACTCCTGGCCAAGCGGTGGCCGGGGTAGGGGTCCTTCCCTCTACCCCATACGGCCCCTTGAAGCCGGCAGGCAAGCTGGAGCCCTGAATGCCCCCCTCCCAGATGGCGCCTATTCTACAGGGCCTCTGAGGACTTGGAGGCCTCCATCCCAGACTTTGAATCTGATATCACCGCTGGCCTATCCCATCCTCTTGCTGGGCTGCTACCCTGAGGGTGCTTAAGGATGTCTGTGGAGTGAATGTAAGAGGCCAGGCCAGGTGCAGTGGCTCACGCCTATAATCCCAGCACTTTGGGAGGCTGAGGCAGGTGGATCACCTGAGGTCAAGGGATAGAGACCAGCCTGGCCAACATAGTGAAACCCCGTCTCTACTATAAATACAAAAATTAGCCGGGCACAATGAGTCATGCCTATAATCCCAGCATTTTGGGAGGCCGAGGCGGGCAGATCACCTGAGGTTGGAAGTTTAAGACCAACCTGACCAACACGGAGAATCCCTGTCTCTAGTAAAAATACAAAATTGGCCAGGCATGGTGGTGCGTGCCTGTAATCTCAGCTACTCCGGAGGCTGAGGCAGGAGAATCACTTGAACCTGGGAGACGGAGGTTGCGGTGAGCTGAGATTGTACTCCAGCCTGGGCAACAAGAGTGAAACTCCATCTCAAAAAATAAATAAATAAATAAATAAAAATACAAAAATTAGCCAGGTTTGGTGGTGGGTACCTGTAGTTCCAGCTACGCGGGAGGTGGAGGCAGGAGAACCTGGAAGGCGGAGGTTGCAGTGAGCTAAGATCTCACCACTGCACTCTAGCCTGGTGACAGAGCAAGACTTCATCTAAAAAAAAAAAAGAGGCCAGGCGCGGTGGCTCATGCCTGTAATCCTAGCACTTTGGGAGGCCGAGGTGGGTGGATCACCTGAGGTCAGGAGTTCAAGACCAGCCTGGCCATGATGGTGAAACCTCGTCTTAAAAAAAAAACAGAGTCCTGCTCAGGCAAGGTGGCTTCACCTGTGATCCCAGCACTTTGGAAGGTTGAAGTGGGAGGATTTCTTGAGACCAGGAGATAGAAACCAACCTGGGGAACATAGTGAGAAGCCATCACTTTTTTTTTTTTTTTTTTTTTGAGACGGAGTTTCACTCTTGTCACCCAGGCTGGAGTGCAGTAGGGTGATCTCGGCTCACTGCAACCTCCACCTCCCGGGTTCTAGCAATTCTCCTGCCTCAGTCTCCCAAGTAGCTGGGATTACAGGCACCTGCCACCACATCCGGCTAATTTTTTGTATTTTTAAGTAGAGATAGGGTTTCACTATGTTGGTTAGGCTGGTCTTAAACTCCTGACCTCAGGCAATCCACCCACCTCAGCCTCCCAAAGTGCTCGGATTACAGGCGTGAGCCTCTGCGCCTGGCTCACCCATGGCTTTGGGTTGAGAGGACACAGCACTAAGAGGAAAAGAACGGAAGTCAGTGGGCTCCGGGAGGCAGGTGGGGCCTCAGGGAAGGGTGAGGAACGGGGGCTCAGGGAAGGGGAATGGGGTTTAGGGAGGGGATGTGATGTCAGGGGCAGGGAGAGGGAGGAGGCTTCGAGGGGACTCAGAGGGAGCACGGATGAAGCTGGTCGAGGAGGGAATGAATGGGGCTCAGCGAGCCAGATGAGAGAAAGACAGGAGAGAGACAGTGAGACAGAGACAGAGACAGAGGGAGAGACGGAGAGGGAAAGAGACGAGAGGGAGAGAAAGAGAGGGAAAGAGAGAAGAGAGGGAGGAGAGATAAAAAGAAGGAGAGAGACAGGGTGAGAGAGAGGGAAGAGAGAGGGAAAGGGGGAAGAATGAGCGAGAGAGAGAGGAGTGGGGGAGAGAGAGTTGGAGGGGGGAGAGACAGGAGGGGTAGAGAGAAAGTGAGGGAGGAGAGAGAAGAGGGTGGGAGAGAGGAGAGAGGGAGAGGGGAAAGAGAGAGAAGATGGAGAGAGGTAAGGGGAGAGAGAGCCTGAGAGAGGGAGAGAGAGAAAGAGGAGGGGAGAGAATGAGAGAGAAAGAGAGAGAGGAGGGGGTGGAGAGAAAGGGAAGGGATGATAGAGGAGGGTAGGAGAGAGAGGAGAGAGGGCAAGGGAAGGGAGGGGAAGAGAGAGAAGACAGAAGGAGACAGAGGGGGAGAGAGACCCTGAGGGAGGGAGAGAGAGAAAGAAAGAGGAGGGGGGAGAATGAGAGAGGCAGAGAGAGAAGAGGGGAGAGAGAGAGGAGGGAGGGAAGGATAGAGGGAGAGGGGAGACAGGGAAAGAGAGAAGACGGAGAAAGGGGGAAAGGGCATGAGAGAAAGAAAGAGGAGGGGGGAGAATGAGAAAAACAGAGGAGGGACAGAGAAAGAATGAGAGAGAGAGAGGAGAGAGACGGGGAAAGAGTGGGGGGGACGATGAGAGAGAGAGAGGAGTGGGGAAAGTGAGGGGAGAGAGAGGGAGAGAAAGAGGAGAGAGGGAGAGGAGAGGGAGGGGAAGAGGGAAAGACGGAGCGGGGAGAAGTGAGAGAGAGACTGGGGTGGGGGGGACTCCGGACTAGGAAGAGGTTCGAGGCCGGCCCGGGGCGGTCCCAGCCTGTTCCTCTGCCCACCGGGGGTGGCCCCACACCCGCGGCTCCTCCCTCCCCGGCGCAGCCCCCGGCGGGGAGAGGGGTTAAAGGTGAGCGGGCACGAGCGGGCGGCCGCCGGGGATTGGCAGGCGCCCGAGCGCAGGGCCCGGGCCATGGCCGCCCCACAGGCCTCCGAGCGGCGGAGCGGCTGCCGCCCACGTGCTAGGGAGAGGAGGAGGCGCCGGATCAAGGGGCAAAGGACGCCTCGGGGCGGGGCGGGGCGCCCGCGTCCACACCCGCGGCCAAAAGCCCGGCCCGCGGCGCAGCGCACGGAGCCCTCTGCCGCCCGCGCGGGGAAGGCGCCCGGAGCATCCCCGCGGCGCCCCCGCCGCCCGCGGGACCCCCGGCCTGGCCGCGCCGCGCCCCTCTGCAGGTCCAGGGGATTCCAGGTGAGCGCGTGGAGCCCCCGCGTCTTCAGGTGGGTGCAGGGGCCTCGCCCGAGGGGAATTGGCGTCTCCCCTGGGCCCGGCCTCAGTTTCCCCTCATCCTGTAGAGGCGCGCGTCTCCGGCTCAGCCGGGTGGCCTCCTTGCTCAGCCTCAGCAGCCGGGAGGAAGGAGGCAAACTCGTACCCCAGGGAGGACTTCGGATCAGGAATCCAAGAGTTCATCCTGCTGGAGAGTGAGGTGCCCCGGGTGCTGGAAGCCCCGTGTGTCCCGCTGGCTGCGCTGGGCTGGGTTTCCCTCTGGGCTGGGTTTCCCTCCTGGTCTGGGAGGTTCTCCCAGGAGCTGAGAGGGGGCCCAGGGAGGCAGGAGGGAGGGCCTTCCTCCCTCTGGCTCTCCCTGCCCTGGGCAGGTGACAAGCCAGTGGAGAAACCCTGCCCAGGTGGGCCCTGGGATCAGGGGTACCAAAGCTGCCCCTGGCTGGGACAGGAAGAAGCAAATGGCAGGGTAGAGTACCGGGCCAGAGAATTGGTGGCCGGCACTCCCGCTGCTCTGTCCCCGAGAAGGCCAGGCTTCTTCCCAGCTTTCAGCCACCCTGCCCCCACCTCTGGGCTGGGTTTGGGAGCTTTGGGTTCTTCTCTGCATCTGGCTGTGTGACCTTGGGCGCCTGACTTTCCATCTCTGGGCCTGGCTTTCCCTCCGGGACATGGGAAGGTTTATTGTTCCCAGGCCACTCATGTGGAGGTGGGGACAGAATAAAATGGGACACCAGGTTGATTTGGGGGACGGGGTGCCCACTCCAACCAAGTCCCTCTGTTCCTTCACAAGGGGGATGGTATTACAGGGTCAGCTGGGTCAGGGAGTTGGGGGATCAGGAACCTATGAGATCTGAGCTGCTCTCCACTTTGCCCAAGAACTTCTCTTACTGTCAGCAACTGCCCTGCCCCATGTCCTGCCCAGGGACTCAGATACAGGGAAAGGCTCAGAATATGGGTCTGGGAATCTCAGGTCCACCCCAGGGAAGCTCAGCTCCTCAGCCTCTGGTAGCTTCTGGAAGAGGAGGAAGATTCTGTAATACCAGAAGAGGTCTGAACGGTAGTAGCCAGGAACTCCCCCATCTTGAGAAGATGACCCAACTCACTTCTCCCTAATTCCCCTCTAAGGACTCAGCTTACCGGCTGAGCCAGGCCAGCGCTCGGTTTAGAATCGGGATTGGGGCTCAGGCTGGCGTTGGGACTCAGCCTGGGGACCACGTGGGAGGGCAGCTCAGAGCCAGGGTCCAGGACCCATCCGCCTGGGGTCTTGGAATCCTGTGACTGAAATCATCTGGCCGATATGGGGATGGCTCTGGTGGAGGTGATCTTTGCTGGCTGAAGTGGAGGGCAGGCATATGAGCTTGTGCAGGGTGCCGAGTGGAATGGAAGAGTGGCCTGGAAGAGGGAGAGGTCATGTCCCGGAGGCTCCTGCAGCCACACCTGCTCAGAGTCTCTAATGCCTTCAGGCAGCTGCCCTCCCTGAGTCCCCTCCTCAGGGCTGTCTTTGGCGGTGCTGCCAGCCCTGTGTGGGTAAATGCAAGCTTACACATGTGTTGGCGCTGGGAGAGGCAATCATGAGTGCAGTCCTCACTCCCTGGTGAGGGCCAAAGAAAAGGTTTTGGCTCCAGATGTGGGGCTGAGGAGGGAGGAGAGAGGGAAGGTGCAGGCTTAGGATTGCTGTTCAGATAGGGGAGGAGGAAGAGGAACTGGCATTTGCCAAGCATTTACTGCAAGCCAGGCGCTGCACAAGCTTTTCTGGCACTGTTTCCTTCTTCCTGATAACCAGAGAAGGAGAAGATCTCCATTTTACAGATGAGGAGACAGAGGCTCAGAGAGGTCAAGGCTCTGGTTCAAGGTCACACAGCCTGGGAGCGGCAAGGCTGATGATATTCAAACCCAAGCAACTTGGCTCCAAAGCCCTGGTTTCTGTTCCCACGATTGTCAGGGACCTTGGCAAGCCATGTCCTCCTCTGGGCTTCACTCTCCACACTTGTAACCTGGGCTTAAACGGGCTTGCCTGGACTGTTGTTGGGAAGGGCTGGGAGGAGGTCTGGAAGCAACCATGGGTGGTGCGTTCTCTGCATTCAGGGAGAAGCACACAAGAGGGGGTTATGTTGGCTGCCCCCCAACCTCCCAGGTCAGCTCACGGATGTCCACGTGTCTCGCGTCCACCTCGCCCACCTCATCCCCCTCCCCACCCAGCTTTCCTGCTCCTGAAACTCAGGGACAAGGTGGCTCTATCTTCTTTCCTCTTTAAAGTTAGTTAGCTAAGCTGACCTTGGAGAAAGGAGCCCCCAACAAGGGAAGAGTAAACAAAATATTCCCCGGGTAGGTCCTGGCACTGATAAATAAGAGACAGATGACTACTGCCCTAGGACCAGAGGCAGTGGCTGACACCTGTAATCGCAGCACTTTGGGAAGCTGAAGCAGGAGGATTGCTTGAGGCCAGGAGTTCAAGACCAGCCTGGGCAGCATAGAAAGACCCAGGTCTCTGCAAAAATTAAAAATTTGCCAGGCACAGTGGCTCATGCCTGTAATCCCAGCACTTTGGGAGGCCGAGGCTGGTGGATCACGAGGTCAAGAGGTTGAGATCATCCTGGCCAACATGGTGAAACCCCGTCTCTGCTAAAAAAATACAAAGATTAGCCAGGCGTGGTGGTGTGCACCTGTAGTCCAAGCTACTCAGGAGACTGAGGCAGGAGAATGGCTTGAACCCAGGAGGTGGAGGTTGCAGTGAGCCGAGGTGGAGCCACTGCACTCCAGCCTGGCAGCAGAGCGAGACTCTGTTTCAAACAAAAAAAAATTACTAGCCAGGTGTGGTGGCGCACGCATATACTAGTTGCCACTCAGCTGGCTGATGCAGGACAATCACTTGAGCCCAGGAGTTTGAGGCTACAGTGAGCTATGATGGCATCACTGCACTTCAGCCTGGGCAACATAGAGAGACTCCCCTTTCTCTTAAAAAAAAAAAAAAAACTGCTCTGCCCAGAATCCCAGGCCTCGCCCTGCTAGCTGGCTCTGGTAGTCACAAAAATTCTTGTCCCACAGTCAGCCCCATCAGCAGTGTGACTCTGGGTGAGAGATATGCTTCCTGGAACCCCCTTTCCCTCTCAGTCCAGGGGCCTGATGCCCTGATGGGGCTGGCGTGGGGCCAGTTATGCAGCAGGGGAGAGGCCAGGAGATTCTGGGAAAAGCAGAAGATGACCATCACCTGCTGCAACAGTCTGAGAAGCTTTTTCCATCCCTGAGTCCCCTGCAGGAGGTTGTCACCCCATCTTCTGTCTCTGAACCTTGATGTGCTGGGTACAGTAGGGACCCTCAGCCCGGAGCAACAGGCTGCTTGGGCAGGTTGATTAGACTCAATAGCAAGTATACAGAGCCAGGCAGCCCACTAGAATGCCTGGCTGTGGTGCAAGGGGAGATGTATTTGTGGTCTTTGACTCTGGCTCCTGGCACACAGCTTCTACAACCCTTGGAATCTCCAGAATGCTAAGAGTGTCTTTTGTAAGCTATTAAGAGAACTGGCGGCTGGAAGCCCCTAGAGAGTTTCAGGATGAAGGATGTTCACTAGAAAGACCAAAGCATGATTAGAGGATTGGAGCTTTCAGCTCCCTGCCCCACACCCGAACTTTGGGGAGGAGACAGAGTGAAGGTTGTGTTCAATCACCAATGGTCAGTGATTTAATCAATCACGTCTACGTAATGAAACTTCCAGTGGCCACGAGAGGTGGCTCACGCCTGTAATTCCAAGACTTTGGGAGGCTGAGGTGGAAGAAGTGCTTCAGTCCAGAAGTTCGAAACCAGCCTGGCCAACATGGCAAGACCCTGTCTTATTAAAAAATAAAAAGCCTGGGCACGGTGGCTCACACCTGTAATCCCAGTACTTTGGGAGGCTGAGGTGGGTGGATCATCTGAGATCAGAAATTCAAGACCAGCCTGGTCAAGGTGATGAAACCCCATCTCTACTAAAATTACAAAAATAAATTAGCTGGGTGTGGTGGCACAAGCCTGTAGTCCCAGCTACTTGGGAGGTTGAGGCAGGAGAATCTCTCGAACCCGGGAGTTGGAGGTTGCAGTGAGCCAAGATTGCGCCACTGTACTCCAGCTTGGGTGACAGAGTGAGACTCCGTCACACAAAATCAATCAATCAATCAATCAAAAATGTCTGTAAAAACCCCTACATGTTGGGTTTCATGGAGCTTCTGAGTTTGTGAGTACATCAAGGAGCTAGGAGGGTGGTGCTCCCAGAGAGGGCATGGAACCTCCCTGCGTCACTCCATCCTCTGGCCCATGCAGCTCTTCCATTTGGCTATTCCTGAGTTGTATCATTGATAACAAACTGATAAATGTAAGTAAAATGGTTTACTGAGTTCTCTGAGCCCTTCTAGCAAATTATTGACATTGAGGAGAAGGTCATGGGAACCTCTGATTTATAGATGGTCAATCAGAAGTTCAAGTGGTGACCTAGGACTTATGACTGCCATCTGAAGTAGAGGCAGGCTTGTGGGAATAAGCCCACAACTTGTGAAATCATATGCTAACTCCAGGTAAATGGTGTCAGAACTGAATGGAATTACAGTGTCGGAGAATTGGAGAAATGGTGTCAGAAGTGTGAGTTAACACCATTCGCTGGTATAGAGTGGCTATTGGATTTTCTTTTTTTTTTTTTGAGACAGAGTCTTGCTCTGTTGCCAGGCTGGAATACAGTGGCACGGTCTCACTTCACTGCAACTGCCGCCTCCCCAGTTCAAGTGATTCTTCTGCTTCAGCCTCCCAAGTAGCTGGGACTACAGGCACGCATCACCATGCCCAGCTAATTTTTGTATTTGTAGTAGAGACGGGATTTCACTATGTTGGTCAGGATTGTCTCGATCTCTTGACCTCATGATCCGCCTGCCTTGGCCTCCCAAAGTGCTGGGATTACAGGCATAAGCCACCGTGCCCAGCCAGCTATTGGAATTTTTACAGACTGACAGACCATTGGCACAGTGGCTCATCTCGGTGAAACACCACCTCCAGGTTCCCTTTGTGCCCTGCACTGCTGTGATGCTGGTAGCACATGGTCCTCCCCTGGCTCTTCACAACGTACCTGAGAGGCTAGGGTGCTTCCTCCCATGTTACAGGGAGGGCAAGCGAGGCCCAGAGAGGACAAACGTCTTGCCTGAGGTGACCCATGGGTCCCCAGTGAGCCAGCCTCCTGAGGAAAGAAGAAAATCCCTTATAGGGTCTTTTTTTTTTTTAAATCAAGGCTCACTTCAGCCTCACTCCCTCCCAGGTCGAGCAATCCTCCTGCCTTAGCCTCCCTACTAGCTGGGACTACAGGCACTCACCACTACACCTGGCTAATTTTTGGTAGAGACAGGATTTTGCCATGTTACCCAGGCTGGTCTGGAACTCCTGGGCGCAAGTGATCCTCCTGCCTCAGCCTCCCAAAGTGCCAGGATTACAGGCATGAGTCACTGTGCCCAGCCCCTTATAGATCTTTAGGCCTCTCAGAATGAGACTGTGGGAGGGAATCTGTGCCTCTGTCTTCTCAGTATCTGCTCAGGGATAGACTCAGGTTTGGTCAACCAAAAAGGGAGCCTTTTTCTGTTGCTTGAAGAACATTAATCTCTGGACTTTGGGGTCCACAAAAAGAGGAAGAGGGTTCCCATGCCATCATCTGTTTTATTTATTTATTTATTTATTTATTTAGAGACAGAGTCTTACTCTGCCGCCCAGGCTGGAGTGCAGTGGCACAATCTTGGCTCACTGCAACCTCTGCCTTCTGGGTTCAAGCGATTCTCTTGCCTCAGCCTCCTGAGTAGCTGGGATTACAGGTGTGCGGCACCACACCCAGCTAATTTTTGTATTTTTAGTAGAGACAGCATTTCATCATGTTGGCCAGGCTGGTCTCGAACTCCTGACCTCAAGTAATCTGCACACCTTGGCCTCCCAAAGTGCTGGGATTACAGGTGTGAGCCACCACATCTGGCTGCCATCATCTATTCTACTGCCTCTTCTGGTTTTCTTTATTTTTTTTTAGGGTTCCCCCCATTTCAAAAGTAATACACAGGTATTATATAACATTAAAATCTATAGAAATTTAAAAAGTGAATGTCTCTGTTATCCCACTCCCTCCCCATGCACAAAGAACAGCGGAGTCATAGTTTGGTACCTATAAGTCGAGACTTTTCTTCGCTGTTCATATATGAGTATTTATTTTTATTAATTTTTGCTTAAATGGCATCACACACTTCATATATTGCCCATAACTTTTTTTTTTTTTTTTTTTTTGAGACAAGGTCTTGCTCTGTCACCCAGGCTGGAGTGCAATGGTGCAAACTTGGCTCACTGTAGACTCCACCTCCTGGGCTCAAGTGATCGTCCCACCCAGCAGCACAAGGAGCTGGGACTACAGGTGCCTGCCACCACACCCAGCTAATTTAAAAATTTTTTTTAGAGACAGGGTTTTGCTGTGTTGCCCAGGCTGGTCTGGAACTCTTGAGCTCAAGTGATCCTCCTGCCTCCCCCTCCCAAAGTGCTGGGATTATAGGCATGAGCCACTGCGCCCAGCCCATAACTTTCTTTTTAAATTAGCATTGCATCTTAGCTGTCTTTCCCTATTTCTACACATATAATGATCATGAGAGCTAGTATTCACTATCTAAGCACTTTGCAGGTATTAATTCACTTCATCCTCATAAAAATTATGAGATTAGTATCTCCATTTTTTTTTCGAGATAGGATCTCACTATGTTGCCCAGGCTGGTTTTGAACTCCTGAGCTCAAACGATCCTCCTGACTCAGCCTCCTGAGTAGCTGGGATTACAGGCACCTGCCACCACACCTGGCCAGTTTTTGTAGTTTTGTAGAGACAGGGTTTCACCATCTTGGCCAGGATGGTCTCAATCTCCTGACCTCGTGATCCACCCGCCTCAGCCTCCCAAAGTGTTGGGATCACAGGAGTGAGCTACTGCACCCAGCCAGAAATATTTTATAGCACAAATTCCTAGAAGTGAGTTTGATGGGTCAAAGAGTAACAACATGTTTGGTTTAATAGATTTTTCCAAAATACAATCCCATGTTACCTATCAACGACAGATAAGGGAAAAGGCCTGTTGGCCTCCCCTGGCATTCCTGCTTCTTCCTGGCCTGGGGTGGGGTTTTAAGTCTCCCCAGGAAGCAGCAAAGTGGTTCAGAAGGGGAAGTTTCTGGGCAAATAACATTGTGCCACTGTGTTCCTCCTCCCCCGCTTCCACTCATCCTCAGCTGCTCCACAGGCTGCAGCCCAGGGCACTAAGGAAAGGGCTTCCCTCTCCTCTACTATTTTTCTTTTACCCTCTACTATTTAACCTTACTAGTCAAAAAGTACACCGGGCACAGTGGCTCACGCCTGTAATCCAAGCACTTTGGGAGGCCGAGGTGGGTAGATCCTCTGAGTTCGAGACCAGCCTGACAAACATGGAGAAACCCCGTCTCTACTAAAAATACAAAATCAGCTGGTGTGGTGGCACATGCCTGTAATCCCAGGCATGGAGGGATGAGGCAGGAGAATTGCTTGACCCAAAAGGCAAAGGTTGCAGTGAGCTGAGATCATGCCATTATACTCTAGCCTGGGCAATAAGAGTGAAACTCCGTCCTCCCTCCCCTCAAAAAAAAAAAGTGCTGGGTTGGGAATTAAAGCCTTAGATGAGGCCAGGTACAGTGGCTTACACCTGTGATCCCAGCACTTTAGGAGGTCAAGGTGGGCTGATCACTTGAGGTCAGGAGTTCGAGACCAGCCTGGCCAACATGGCAAAATCGTCTCTACTGAAAATACAAAAATTAGCTGGGCATGGTGGTGAATGCCTGTAATCCTAGCTACTAGGGAGGCTGAAGCAGGACAGTCACTTGAACCCGGGAGGCTGAGGTTTCAGTGAGCTGAGATTGCGCTACTGCCTTCCAGCCTGGGCAACAGAGTGAGACTCTATCTCAAAAAGACAAACAGAAAAAGTACTGGGTCGGAAATTAAAGGCTTAGTTCAGGCCTGTAATCCCAGCATATTGGGAGGCCAAGTTGGGTGGATCACATGACATAAGGAGTTTGAGAACCAGCCTGGCCAAAGTGGCAAAACCCTGTCTCTACTAAAAACACAAAAATTTGGCCAGGCGTGGTGGCTCACGCCTGTAATCCCAGCACTTTGGGAGGCCAAGGTGGGCAGATCACTTGAGGTCAAAAGTTCAAGACCAGCCTGGCCAACATGGTGAAACCCCATCTTAAAAAAAAAAAGAAAAGAAAAAAAAATACAAAAATGTGCTGGGCGTGGTGGCACATGCCTGTAATCCTAGCTACTCGGGAGGCTGAGGCAGGAGAATCGCTTGAACCTGCGAGGTGGAGGTTACAGCCAGCCAAGATTGCACCACTGCACTCCAGCCTGGGTGACGGAGTGAGACTCCACCTACAAAAATAAATATAAAGCCTTAGATGACTTGTTCTGGTACCTCAAGCAAGTGGCTTTATTTCTCTGAGCCTGTTCCCTCATCAGTGACGTGGAGTGGTCAGAATCCCAGTTCCTCTAGTCTCCTCCAGGGACAGGAGGAGAAAATGGTGTCCGAGGGTGCTGTGGTTCCTGCCAAGGGCCAGGCAGAGACTGGTGGTTTTGTTGGCTGAAGGTTGGGCTGGCTTTGGGTGTCCAGACGGATGGGACGAGCCCCAGACCATGGGGAGCTTGGGGGCTGGTTAGTGGGGAGGCTGAAGGAAGAGAGGAGGGGAGAACATAGAGAAAGACTGAGACAGGCTGAGCCTGGCAGTGGTCCCATGGCATGTTCCCCCACAGAGAGCCCAGGGGACTTGCCTGGTCCTTCTAGGGCCATCTTGGGAAGCCCACGTTGACTTCCCTCAGTGCCTTAGCATACAGGGCAGGCCCTGGACCCAACCTCACATCCTATCTGGCGTTCGTTTTCCAGATACTTCTCTCTTCCTCCCTGTGTCCTCCCTGCCCCATGCCCCAGCTCAGCCTAGCCTGGAACATGGGCTCACAGGAAGCTGCTGTCTGATGGGGAGCAGCTGTGGGTTCAAATCTCGGCGCTGCCGTCCACCATCAGTAAGAATCTTGGGCCAGGCATCCTATACAATGGGGCAATAGAAACTGTGGTCCTTGCCCTGCCTGGCTTATAGTGAGATAATGGCTATGAAGCCACATTGGCAAAGGACATATGAGCGTAAGCTGTCCTGTACATCAGCACTTCTCAAACTGATTAAAAGGCCCGTTTTTGCTTTTCCCCCCCCATTTTTGCTTTTTTTTTTACCCTGAGACAGAGTCTCACTCTGTTGCCCAGGCGGGAGCGCAATGGTATGATCTCGGCTCACTGCAACCTCCGCCTCCCAAGTTCAAGCAGTTGTCCTGCCTCAGCCTCCCGAGTAGCTGGGATTACAGGCATGTGCCACTATGCCCAGCTAATTTTTGTATTTAATAGAGACGGGGTTTCACCACGTTGGCCAGGCTGGTCTCAATCTCCTGACCTCAAGTGATCCTCTCACCTTGGCCTCCCAAAATGCTGGGATTACAGGTGTGAGCCACTGCACCCGGCCCCTTTTTGCTTTTTTATTTTCAATCTACATGGACCTATGGGGATGTAAAATACAACAGAAAATGAATTACTAGAAAAATTAAAGTGAAGGAAATATGTAAATTATAAGCCCAATTTTTTATTCTTATATTCGACAGATAGAGAATTACTCTATTGGCCGGACATGTGGCTCACACCTGTAGTCCTAGCACTTTGGGAGACCGAGGCATGGATCACCATAGGTCAGGAGTTCGAGACCAGCCTGTCCAACATGGTGAAACCCTGTCTCTCCTAAAAAAAAAAAATAAATATTAAAAAATAAAAATATATATAATAAAATAATAAAATTTAGAAAATTACTCTATTAAATTCATGTAGGTGGCCAGGTATGGTGGCTCACACCTGTAATCCCAGCACTTTCGGAGACTGAGGTGAGAGGATCACTTGAGCTCAGGAGTTCAAGACCAGCCCGGGCAACACAGTAAGACCTCATCTCTACAATTTTTTTTTTTTTGAGGTAAGGTCTCACTTTGTCACCCAGGCTGGTGTGCCGTAACACAATCTCAGCTCACTGCAACCTCCGCCTCCCGGTTCAATCGATTCTCCTGCCTCAGCTTTCTAAGTTGCTAGGATCACAGGCGTGTGCCACCATGCCTGGCTAATTTTTATATTTTTAGTAGAGATGGGGTTTCGCCATGTTGGCCAGGCTGGTCTAGAACTCCTAACCTCAGGTGATCCACCTGTCTCCACCTCCCAAAGTGCTGGGATTACAGGCCTCAGCCACCACACCTGGCCTACAAAATTATTTATTTATTTACATATTTTAGACAGTCTTGCTCTGTCACCCAGGCTTGTGTGCAGTGCCTTGATCTCGGCTCACTGCAACCTCCACCTCCCGGGTTCAAGTGATTCTCCTGCCTCAGACTCCCTAGCTGCAATTACAGGCATGCACCACCACACCCAGCTAATTTCTGTGTTTTTAGTAGAGAGAGGGTTTCACCACGTTGGTCAGGGTGGTCTTGAATTCTTGATCTCATGATCCACCTGCCTCAGCCTCCCAAAGTGCTGGGATTACAGGTGTGAGCCACTGCACCTGGCAATTTTTTTTTTAACTGATGTAAGTCCTTCTAGACACTTTGAATTTTTTTTTTTTTTTTTTGGTTAGAGACGGGGTCTCGCTATGTTGCCCAGGCTGGAGTGCAGTGTCTATTCACAGGCGCGATCCCACTACTGATCAGCACGGGAGTTTTGAGCTGCTCCGTTTCCAACCTGGGCTGGTTCACCTCTCCTTAGGCAACCTGGTGGTCCCCTGCTCCCGGAAGGTCACCATATTGATGCTGAACTTACTGCGGACACCGGATCGGCATAATGCACTACAGCCCAGAACTCCTGGGCTCAAGCGATCCTCCCACCTCAGCCTCCTGAGTAGCTGGGACTATAGGCACGTTCCACTGTGCCCAGAGACACTCTGAATTTTTGTGTTTAACTTGTTGCAAACTCGTAGCAGAATCCCCAGCCTGGCAATGGTCCATGAACTACTCTCTGAGAAGCACAGATACCTTGGTGGCCACTGGAGCCAAGCCTAGCAGTGGGGTCATAGGGTGGCTGCCTGTGCTCCAAGGGAGCCTGGGACACAGCAGCTATGTAAGCTGCTGGCACCCTGCTGGCACCCCAGCCAGTTGAATGATTCATCCTTCTGGTTCTCCAGCCCCGCCTTTGTTTCCCCAGCTGTTCCGTCCCAAAACACCTTCTGCCCTCCCTGTGTGCCTAATTCCCACTGTCTTTTTTTTTTTTTTTTTTTTTTTTGAGACAGAGTCTCAGTCTGTCACCCAGCCTGAAGTGCAGTGACTCAATCTCAGCTCACGGAAACCTCTGCCTCCCAGGTTCAAGCAATTCTCATGCCTCAGCCTCCCAAGTAGCTAGGACTACAGGTGCCCACCACCACACCTGGCTAATTTTTCTATTTTTAGTAGAGATGGGATTTTGCCATTTTGGCAAGGCTGGTCTTGAACTCCTGGCCTCTAGTGATCCACCCACCTCAGCCTCCCAAAGTGTTGAGATTACAAGTGTGAGCCACAGCGTCTGGCCCCCACTTTGTCTTTTGAGGTCCACCTCAAGTACAGTTTCTTCTAGAGGGCCTTCGCTGACCCGTGGGGCTGCAAGGCAGGCCTCCCTGAACTGAATTTCCACAGTCCCAGGAACTATTTTTGGCCCCCTCTAGTGGCTGGATGGCATGCCTCACTGCATGCTGAGCCACGTGAAGGCAGGAGCCATGTTACAAGCATCTGAGCATCCCCGCACTCCAGCCTTAACGGAGGGCCTGATATCAACCAGCAGTTAATATGTATACTGTGTGGGCAGAGTGGGTATTTGAGTGGGTGGTTGGATGAATAGATAGAAATTTAGATAGGTATATACATGGAATGATGGATGGACAGATAGATCGCCTGGTAGCAGACTGGTAGATGAATGGATTGATGGAAGAAGAAATGGATAGATAGGGAGGTGGATAGATGGATGGGTGGGTGGATGA
This sequence comes from Cacajao melanocephalus, assembly GCA_963573385.1. Classification (NCBI taxonomy): domain Eukaryota; kingdom Metazoa; phylum Chordata; class Mammalia; order Primates; family Pitheciidae; genus Cacajao; species Cacajao melanocephalus. The sequence goes on along the minus strand of CAUYLG010072660.1, from coordinate 2,095 downwards.
AGAGATGGATGGATGATGAATGGATGGTTGGATAGGTAGAAAAAGAGATGGATGGATGAAAGAAGAGATGGGGCCAGGCATGGTGGCTCACACCTGTAATCCCAGCACTTTGTGAGGCGGAGGCAAGTAGATTACGAGGTCACGAAATCAAGACCATCCTGGCCAACATAGTGAAACCCTGTTTCTACGAATAAATACAAAAAAATTAGCTGGGCGTGGTGGCACGTGTCTGTAGTCCCACCTACTTGGGAGGCCGAGGCAGGAAAAGCGCTTGAACCCAGGAGGTGGAGGTTGCAGTGAGCCGAGATCGTGTCACTGCACTCCAGCTTGGACAATAGAATGATTTCATCTCAAAAAAAAAAAAGAGAGAGATGGGTAGATGGAGAGATGGGTAGATGGATGGATGGGTGGATGGATGGATGGATGGAGAGATGGGTAGATGGAGAAATGGATGGATGGTTGGATGGATGGATGGATGGATGGATGGATGGTTGGAGAGATGGGTAGATGGAGAGATTGGTAGATGGAGAGATGGATGGATGGATGGAGAGATGGATGGATGGATGGATGGATGGATGAAATGGGTGGATGGAAAGATGGGTGGATGGATGGATGGATGGATGAATGGGATGGATGGATGGGTGGATGGATGGAGAGATGGGTGGATGAAGAGATGGATGGATGGATGGATGAATGGATGGATGGATGGAGAGATGGGTGGATGGATGGAGAGATGGGTGGATGGATAGATGGATGAATGGAGAGATGGGTGGATAGATAGATGGATGAATGGAGCGATGGGTGGTTGGAGTAATGGATGGATGGATGGATGGATGGATGGAGAGATGGGTGGATGGAGAGATTGGTAGATGGGGAGATGGATGGATGGATGGATAGAGAGAAGGATGGATGGATGGATGGATAGATGGAGAGATGGGTGGATGGATAGATGGATGAATGGAGAGATGGGTGGATGGAGAAATAGATGGATGGATGGATGGATGAAGAGATGGGTTGATGGAGAGATTGGTAGATGGAGAGATGGATGGATGGATGGATGGAGAGAAGGATGGATGGATGGATGGATGAAGAAATGGGTGGATGGAGAGATGGGTGGATGAATGGATGGATGGATGGGTGGATGGAGAGATGGATTGATGGATGGATGGATGGATGGATGGATGGAGAGATGGGTGGATGAAGAGATGGATGGATGGATGGATGAATGGTTGGATGGAGAGATGGATGGATGGATGGAGAGATGGGTGGATGAAGAGATGGATAGATGGAGAAATGGATGGATGGAGAGATGGATGGATGGATGGATGGATGGATGGATGGAGAGATGGGTGGATGGAGAGATGGATGGATGGATGGATGGATGGATGGAGAAATGGATGGATGGAGAGATGGATGGATGGATGGATGGATGGATGGATGGATGTATGGATGGATGGATGGATGGAGAGATGGGTGGATGGAGAGATGGATGGATGGATGGATGGAGAGATGGGTGGATGGAGAGATGGATGGATGGGTGGATGGATGGATGGAAAGATGGATGGATGGATGGATGGTTAGATGAAGAGATGGGTAGATAGAGAGATGGATAGATGAATGGATGGATGGAGAGATATATGTATGAATGGATGGATGGATGGAAAGATGGGTGGATGAAGAGATGGGTGGATGAATGGATGGGTGGATAGATGGATGGTTGGAGAGATGGATGGATGGATGGACGGATGGATGGATGAATGGATAGATGGAGAGATGGGTGGATGGATGAATGGATGGATGGATGGATGGTGGGAGATGGATGGATGGATGAATGGATAGATGGAGAGATGGGTGGATGGATGGATGGGTGGATGGATGGATGGGTGGGTGGATGGATGGATGGATGAATGGATAGATGGAGAGATGGGTGGATGGATGGATGGTTGGAGAGATAGATGGATGGATGGATGGATGGATGGATGGATGGATGGATGAATGGGTAGATGGAGAGATGGGTGGATGGATGGATGGGTGGATGGATGGATGGATGGGTGGGTGGATGGATGGATGAATGGATAGATGGAGAGATGGGTGG
>CAUYLG010072658.1:0-86170 GCA_963573385.1 Cacajao melanocephalus | reverse complement strand
TGTTTGCTCTTGCTTCTCTAGTTCTTTTAATTGTGATGTTCGATTTTAGATCTTTCCAGCTTTCTGATGTGGGCATTTAGTGTGATAAATTTTCCTCCTAACACTGCTTTAGCTGTGTCCCAGAGATTCTGGTACATTGTCTCTTGTTCTCATTGGTTTCAAAGAACTTCTTTATTTCTGCCTTAATTTTGTTATTTACCCAGTAGTCATTCAGGAGCAGGTTGTTCAGTTTCCATGTAGTTGTGTAGTTTTGAGTGAGTTTCTTAATCCTGACTTCTAATTTGATTGCACTGTGGTCTGAGAGACTGTTAAGATTTCCGTTCTTTTGCATTTGCTGAGTTCTTTTGCATTTTGTGGTCAGTTTTAGAATAAGGGCTGTGTGGTGCTGAGAAGAATGTATATTCTGTTGATTTAGGGTGGAGAGTTCTGTAGATGTCTATTAGGTCTGCTTGATCCAAAGCTGAGTTCAAGTCTTGAATATCCTTGTCAATTCTGTCTCATTGATCTAATATTGACAATGGGGTGTTAAAGTCTCTCACTATTATTGTGTGGGAGTCTAAGTCTCTTTGTAGGTCTCTGAGAACTTGCTTTATGAATCTAGGTGCTCCTGTATTGGGTGTGTATATATTTAGGATCGTTAGCTCTTCCTTTTTTATCTTTGTTTAAAGTCTGCTTTATCAGAGACTAGGACTGCAATCCCTGCTTTTTTGCTTTCCATTTGTTTTGTAAATATTCCTCCATTCTTTCATTGTGAGCCCATGTGTGTCTTTGCATGAGAGATGGGTCTTGATTCTATCCAATGTGCCAGGCTGTGTCTTTTAATTGAAACATTTATCCATTTACATTTAAGGTTAATATTATATGGGAATTTGATCTTGTCATCATAATGCTAGCTGGTTATTTTGCAGACTAGTTGATGAAGTTTCCTCATAGTGTCGTTGGTCTTTATATTTTGGCATGTTTTTGCAGTGGCAGGTACCAGTTTTTCCTTTCCGTATTTAGTGCTTCCTTCAGGAGCTCTAATAAGGCAAGCCTGGTGGTAATAAAATCCCTCAGCATTTGCTTGTCTGAAAAAAATTGTATTTCTCTTTTGCTTATGAGGCTTAGTTTGGTTGGAAATGAATTTCTGGGTTAAATTCTTTATGAATGTTGAATATTGGCCCCCACTCTCTTCTAGCTTGCAGGGTTTCTGCAGAGAGAGCCACTGTTAGTCTAATGGACTTCCCTTTCCAGGTAACCTGGCCTTTCTCTCTTACTGCCCTTAATATTTTTTCCTTCATTTCAGCCTTGGAGAATCTGACAATTATGTGTCTTGGGGTTGATCTTCTTGAGTATCTTAATGGTGGTCTCTGTATTTCCTGAATTTGAATGTTGGCCTGTCTTGCTAGGTTGGGGAAGTTCTCCTGGGTAATATCCTAAAGTGTGTTTTCTAACTTGGTTCCATTCTCCCCGTCACTTTTAAATACACCAATCAGTCATAGGTTTGGTCTTTTCACATCATCCCATATTTCTTGGAGGCTTTGTTCGTTCCTTTCATTCTCTTTAATCTTGTCTTCTCACCTTATTTCAGTAAGTTGATCTTCAGTCTCCGATATCCTTTCTTCCACTTGATTGATTGGGCTATTAATACTTGTATACGCTTCATGAAGTTTTTGTGCTGTGTTTTTCAGCTGCGTCAGGTCATTTATGTTCTTTTCTAAACTGGTTATTATAGCAGTTCTTGTAATCTTTTATCAAGGTTCTTAACTTCCTTGCATTGGGTTAGAACATGTTTCTGTAGCTTGGAGAGGTTTGTTATTACCCACCTTCTGAAGTCTGCTTCAGAAGATCCAAAGCTGAGTTCAAGTCTTGAATATCCTTGTCAATTCTGTCTCATTGATCTAATATTGACAATGGGGTGTTAAAGTCTCTCACTATTATTGTGTGGGAGTCTAAGTCTCTTTGTAGGTCTCTGAGAACTTGCTGTATGAATCTAGGTGCTCCTGTCTGCTTCTGTCAATTCATCAAACTCATTCTCTGTCCAGTTTTGTTTCCTCACTTGAGAGGAGTTGTGATCATTTGAGGAGAAGAGGCATTCTGGTTTTTGGGATTTTCAGCATTTTTGCACTGGTTTTTCCTCATCTTCATGGATTTATCATCTACCTTTGATCTTTGAGGCTGATGACCTTTCGATGGGGTTTTTATGTTGGGGTCCTTTTTGTTGATGTTACTGTTTTCTGTTTTCAAACAGTCAGGCCTGTCTGCTACAATTTGCTGGAGGTCCACTTCAGACCCTGTTTGCCTGGGTGTCACCAGCAGAGGCTGCAGAACAGTAGAGACTGCTGCCACTCTTTCTCTGGAAGCTTTGTCCCACAGGGGCACTGGCCTGATGGCAGCCAGAACTCTCCTGTATGAGGTATCTCCCAGTCAGGAGGCATAGGGGTCAGGGACCCACTCAAGGAGGCAGTCTGTCCCTTAGCAGAGCTCGAGTGCTGTGCTGGGAGAATCCTCCTTGTCAGGATCATCTGCTCTCTTGAGAGCTGGCAGGCAGGAACGTTTAAGTCTGCTGAAGCTATGCCCACAGCTGCCCCTTCCCCCAGATGCTCTGTTCTAGGGAGATGGGAGTTTTATCATCTATAAGCCCTGACTGGAGTTGCTGGGGAGGCCATTTTTATACATGAAAAATAATCATTGTTTTCGAGTCCTTCCCCTCCACACATAAGAACAGGAAGCAGAGCTGAAGAGATCAGCAAACAAAAATGCCCACAACCAATGTTTGTTTATTCTTGATTTGTCACCACTCTTTTCATGTCTCTTTTTCCTCCACATGTTAAATATATAATAACCAAAACTTTATTAACATACAAATAAAGAAAACATGCGCAGCATGTAAGCATGGCAGGTAGTGAGGAAACCTGGCCAGCTAACTGGTTCTTGCACCAAGGTTTACAGAGTAGGTTGTGTTTGAACATCTTCTGTGAGTCTGTGTCATTTCCAAGTTGAAGAATTTCAATCAAAGAGCAACATATGTCACATGGGTTAAAGACAATGACACAGAAGCGTTTCTGTTCATACGAAGGGAAAAGGCTGTTCTTTTATTTTTTTTTTCCCCTGAGTCCTCACTTTGTTCTTTTCTGACAAATGTTTAAATACAGTGAAATACCAAAGGAGACGAGGATTAAGCGGACACAGGATGGAATCAGAAAAAAACAGAAATGGAATCCAGGAAGTTGTGTGGGCCACAACTGATGTATCTCCTTGATAAAGAAAAAATGTACAGAATATTTAATGAGTCAGTCTGTCTTGGGAAAAGGAAACGGAAAAACACATTTTTTTTTTTGGTTTTAGATAAGCAGCTAAGCCATTTGCAGAAGGGAAAAATGGCATGGGAAAAAAAAAGAAAAATATCTCTAATATCTATAGCACATGAAATATCTAAGTAGGTGAGTGCAGTGGCTTATGCCTGTATTGGGAGACCCAGGCAGGTGATCACTTGAGGTCAGGAGTTCAAGACCAGCCTGGTCAAGATAGCGAAACTCCGTCTCTACTAAAAATATAAAAATTAGCCAGGTATGGTGCCTGTAATCCCAGCTACTCAGGCTGAGACAGGAGAATCACTTGAACCCAGGAGGTGGAGGTTGCAGTGAGCCGAGATCGCACCACTGCACTCCAGCCTGGGTGACAGAGCAAGACTTCATCTCAAAAAAAAAAAAAAAGAATATTTAGTAAATATTAAAGGACAAGAGGGAATATCTTTAAAAAATTATAATGCACATGTTGGATGAAAGGTACTATTATAGGATTACATCGTTGTTATTGAAATAGCAGTTGACATATAAATTCCAACATTCATTTTCAAATTCAGCTTCTCAGAGGTTTGACTTCAGATGCCTGAGTACTTTCAACATTATCTTTGCCTTTATCCTTCTTCATGCGGATAAACACAACTGTTAAAATTATACCTAAAAGAAAAAACCCAGGGTCAAATAAATGGGATCTTTTAAAATATACTGTAAATGTACTGTCACATTCATTTATGAAGTAGTACCGTGATGGGAAAAAATGACTCAAACTCATTTTTGTATGTGGTTCAACAAGGTTTCATTGTCCTAGTGAATAAGGGACTGTAGTTATTGATCTTCTTGGAGAGAAAAGAGCTCATCATTTATCCTGCTGTATGTATGTATCAAGTCCCAAACCATAGCTGACTTGGTGGCTCTCATTGGATCTCTCCCTAAGAATATAGGACCTAATGTGCCACACTATGGAGTGTATAAGCACCTGACAAAGTTCCTGAACTTTATACTTAATATTGATTCTATTCTTCCCCTTTCCTGGAGAAAATAATCCAATTAGCACAACCAGAAAGCTCCGACCTGCTCACCTCCCTGAAGCTGACTTTCATCGTGTCCACACCAAATACCGCATTTCCTTGGGCACCTTCCTCTTGCATCCTGCCTACATTGTTATGGACCGGGACCCTGGGTAGACTACTTAACCTTCTTGGTTTCTTCCATCTGATGGATTAAAATTACAGTGTGCCTCTTAGCACTGATTGTGTACTGTCAAACAGTCTACTACAAAGAAGGGAGCTGTTTTAAGGAAATTAACCTGCTAGTAAGTTTATAAGAGGAAATCATGGCAGAAAAGACTGGATGCTCAGAAACTTATTATTTTCAAGATAGATAGGGTTGGAATTATAAGGGCATGAAACTGTAAAATCCTATTACTTCTATTTCTAGATGTCCCCAAACTCAACCAGTCTTTAACTTGTGGTAAGATTATAGAATGAAATTGGTATGTTAAGAAAACTGCTATTTGATATGTAAATTCAAAAATCCTTTCAAGGTGGGAGGGCAAATAAAGCAGAGGCAGAAGGGACCTTGGTAAATGAGTGGGACCTCAAAAAGCCAGCTCAATTACCATAAAAATTACCATGAAAAGTGTGCAGCAGATAGTGGTTCTCAGGGAGAAATGGTGATCACCATGCACACATTAGGATGGGCAGTGGCCATGACATGAACGCCCTCCCATGCCATACGGAGTATGGACTGGAGGGTATAAAGAAATGGGGACCCCTTTCTTTATACTCTGATGCATGAATCAGAGTCCAGTGTGACACACTGGATCATGAGAGAAAACACCAGATGCTGAGAGAACAATCAAGAATACTTAGAATAATCCTAGCCTTTCTTTTAAAAGAAAAAGCATATGAAACCATGAACCACTTCACTTAGGTATGCATGAAATAATAAAGTACCTACTTCTAATATGTTTAACTTGTGATGGGGACAACACTTGAAAGAAGGTAATTACTATATATAGGTTGAGTATCCCTAATCTGAAAATCTTAAATCTAAAACTTTTGGGGTACCAACTTGATGCCACAAGCAGAAAATTCTACACCTGACCTCATGTGACAGGTTACAGGCAAAACTTTGTTTCATGGATAAAATTATCTAAAATATTGTATGAAGCTGGGTGCAGTGGCTCATGCCTATAATCCCAGTACTTTGGGAGGCCGAGGTGGGTGGATCACCTGAGGTTAGGAGTTTGAGACCAGCCTGGCCAACATGGTGAAACCCCGTGTCTACTAAAAATACAAAAACTAGCCGGGCATAGGTGGCGGGTGCCTGTAATCTCAGCTACTCGGAAGGCTGCGGCAGGAGAAGTGCTTGAATCTGGGAGGCAAAGTTTGCAGTGAGCTGAGATGGTGCCACTGCCCTCCAGCCTGGGCAACAGAGTGAGACTCCATCTCAAAAAAAAAAAAAATTGTATGAAATGCTTTCAGACTATGTGTATAAAGTGAATTTTATGTTGAGATATCTTGGGGATGGGACTCAAGTCTCATCATGTATTTGCAAATGTTCAAAAATCTGGAAACACTTCTGCTCTCAAGCATTTTGGGTAAGGAAACAATTTGAGTAGGCACTGAGTTGTTTGCAAAAAAGAAAAAAAAAATACAGCTAGATCAGGGGATTCTACTGTGTAGCCAGGCCAGAGGCTGTGGTCATGATGCAATGGGTTATTCTGAGTAATAAAGAATGAGGGTCCTGTGCATAGGGAAGTTCTGAACTATACATTTCAGGTATCTCAGTGTCTCCACAGAAATAAGGGTATGCATGATATTGAACCTGGTTTTCAGGGTATTTACCACCTTTTTTAAAATAGAAAATTAAGAGTGTAAAAACACTAAACTTCACATTTCTAAAAAATTTGATTTTTGTCAACTTCTACCTGTAACAACAGTGGAAGGTGAGACCATAAACTCTGGTGTAGGATCGATATATGTCTTGCCTGTCACTGTATCCCCCACATCAAGCACACTGCATGATGCATGGCACAGTTACTCCATTTCTTCCCTCTTTATCACAAAGCATTGTAACTAGGCATAAAATATAGCAATTGATGGCTATAAAGCCCCTTATATTTCTAAACTGAACAATAAGGCAATAGAGGCAGAGGGTGGTACTAAAGCTATAACTCCAGTCAAGAAAGTCTGATATAATTTGCCGGTGATCTAACTTCTGAGCTATTGCCTGGGTTGCCATTTGAGCAGCCATCGGACCAGTCCTGAGATAACCTCACAGGCCCTGAGATAAGCTCACATTTCTGAGGCCCAGGATAAGACTCTTCTGAATTAAGAAATTATACTCACCATACCTATGCAACAATCTTACATGTTCTTCATATGTACCCCAAAACCTAAAATACAATAAAAATTAAAAAAAAAAAAAGAAATTATACTCACCAATGACCAGAAGGGTGGTCAACAGTATACCAACTGCCATGCCCACGGTGGGTATCCCAGGCTGGTGACCTGCTGGCCGGAAACAGCTTCCTTCCACACAAGTGCAGAATGTAACTGAAAAGCAGGACAGTATTTGGTAGGATAAATATTCAAGTGAATAGTTGCAGAATCCCACATCAAAGACGAGAATCTCCTCAAATGGCCAATGGTGACAGATACTAGCTTGAGTTGCCTATAGCAAAATACCTACCTGGTAAAGAAACAATGCCTTCTAAGGGGGGCCGACCCCCATCGTTGATGCGGATTAGGACGATATATTCCCTCTCCTCGAAGCTTGTGTGCCTGGTAGAGAGTCGGGCATGAGTGCCTGCCAGGACAGGAAAGAAAACATGAAAACACAACTTCAGACCCTGGATCAGCAGGAATAAAGCTCATCTTGCATCACATACTAAGGTTGACTGGAACATGGCTGGATATGAGTTAAGCTGCCCAAAGTATCACACACATCATTCCACATGTATCTTCTCATAAGGTAAGAAAGGGCTAAAGCATCGTTTAAGTTCTTAATTCATGATTTCTCTGTAGAAATTAATACTAAATATGGTCAATTATCATTTCTAGCACTTGTGCTCTATAAAGTTGCCCCAAACATTGAATTAATGAATACTGAACCATTGCTCCTAGAAGAAATACAGGATTAGTTTCCTGTGAGCGTCTAGTCACATTTTCCCTAACTGATCAATATACAACATTGTTTGCATGCTTATGTTTAAAGATATCTACATATATTGTTGACTCTCACATTTCACTCACATCTAACAGCACTACAACTCCTTCCTGAACAAAGCTTATCAAACACACACATATTTAGGTTGGTGGAAAAATAATTGCAGTTTTGGCCATTACTTTTAATTTGTGGCCCAAACCACAATTTTTCTCTGTAAGGCACACATCACAGCCTTCCTCTGCTTAGGAACTCTAAACAGGACTTCAGCACTATAGTTCAGAGCCATTTTAAACAATGAAATCATCAATGAAAAGCACAAAAATGTGAAAAATGGGGCACTACATAAGCTGCAAAAAAGAAAAAAAAGACCCACTTAACAGTATGAGAGCTGGGAACATGTGTGTCCAGTAACTTAAATTTTTCACCACTCTGCCAGTGTCCATGAAGGCAAAAGCTGTAAGTACTGACTTTTGGGTTACAAACTTTATCATGTAGATGATTTTATAAACAGAATCTGCAAATAATGGGATCAACTGTACATGTTGGAAGATTGGGGAGTACCTGGAACCGAGCATCTGTAGACCTGATCTGGGTTTCAAATCTGCTGCTTATTAGCTATGTGATTGGGTAAGTCATAAGAGTTATAGGCCTCAAAAATCCCTCCGAGTCCAGAAATAAGGGTATGCATGATATTATACCTGGTTTTCAGGGTATTTACCACCTTTTCTTAAAATAGAAAATTAAGAGTGCAAAAACACTAAACTTCAAATTTCTAAAAAACTTGATCTTGTCACAATTCACACTTATGCCCTCCCCATTCATATCTGCCAATACATTTTCCCAGATTTGGGAAGATTTAAATATTCATATTTAAAAATCATTATGGCTCACCTAGTAAGATACAGTAACAGGGACTAGATTTACCGTCCCACTAAAAACAACTAAAAGAACAGAAAATATATGAAACCATGGTTTTAAAGATTTATATATTAGGCAATGGACAGTGATTTCTGAAAGAAGAAAAGCAAATGAGTTAAATATTATAATTGCCTCAGCTTATCATCCAAAGCAAATATCCAGGTCTCAGTTGCAGAGAGTGGAATGTTCCTGTGATGTCCCGGAGTTGCGGTGATGGAGCACAGGAGTAAGGGGAGGTCAAAGCAACTAGAGTTTACAGAGCAGAGTCCCAGAGTGAGCTGCAAAGAGAATGCTCACTAAAGAGATTATAGAGGGATCTCTTAAGGCTTTAGCTGAGTACTGATCTGTATATGAAGGAACTACTCAAAGCTGGGGAAAGAACCATCTAAAAGAGCACAGAGCTTACAAAGGACCAGGAATCATTCCTGGTTCCAAGAGCTGAAAATCTCATAATGCGTGTGCTACCAGGTAGAGTATGTAGAAGGCTTCACCTCACAAGTTTGAAAACATTAACCCTAAAATAGTACCACCTAAGAAAACGTAAAAGCAACACACACATGAAAGCGTCAAATTTTTTCCAAGTAATCTAACTGTATTTCACAATAAAGTTCAAGAGTATTTATGGGAATACAAAATATTCAGCATCCAAATGTCTGCAATTTAACAAAAAATTGCCAGACATTCAAGAAAAGAGAAAAATATGACTCATGAGAGAGATCAATTAAAGCCTACCTGGAAATGACACATATTATATAAATAGTGGGAAAAGACATGAAAACAGTTATTCTATATGTTCAAGAAGCTACAAGACTGTGAAGTATAGATAGACATAGAACATATTTTAAAAGCCCACAGTTAAGAAAACTACAAAGTTTGATACAAAAATAGACTAGATTGTATTAATGGCTATATTATAGCCATTGAATATAGCAGAAAAAAAGTAAACTTGAAGATATAGAAATAAAGCTATCCAAAAAGAAACAGAAAAAAAAGTAAGTTTGAGACAATTTAGGTGGCCTAATATATGTGTAATTAAATCCCTGAAAACCAAGAAAGATAGTGGGGAGAAAAAAAAATTTGCTGAGACAGTGGCTAATATTTTTTCCATGTTTAATGAAAACTCCAAATTTTCAGATCCAAGAAGATCAGCAAACTTCAGGAACAAGAAAAATGAATAAAACACCACCAAGGCAATATAAGCATCAAATTACTTAAAACTAGTAAGAGAATATCTTAAAAGCACCCAGAGAAAAAATAATACAAACATTCAATGGAACAAAGAAGAAACCACAGTGGGCAGGGCACCCCAGGTGGTTCACATCTGTAATCCTAGCACTTCAGGAGGCCGAGGCAGGCAGATTACTTGAGGCCAGGAGTTGGAGACCAGTCTGGCCAACATGGAAAAACCTTGTCTCTACTAAAAATACAAAAATTCGCTGGGCATCATGGTGTGAGCCTGTAATCCCAGCTACTAGGGAAGCTGAGGCATGATAATTGCTTGAACCTGGGAGGCTGAGACTGCATAGTGTACTCCAGCCTGGGCAACAGAGTAAGATGGTCTCAAAAACAGCAACAAACGTGGTGAAATATCTTTGAAGTACTGAAAATAAAAATGTCTCAAATTTAAAAGTATTCTAGTCATATGTTTTCTGGTTATGATGTAATTAAATTGGAAGTCAGGAAGGTATAGGAAATATTCCCAGAATATTTGTAAACTAAATAACACATGATCAAAAAATAAATTGAAAGGGTTAGGTTCTATTGGAGTCATATGAGAGAAAAAAAAAAAAGAAATCTGAAAGGAAATGTATCAAAAACTTTGTGGGCCAGGCATGGTGGTTCACACCTGTAATCCCAGCATTGTGGGAGGCTCACTTGAACCCAGGAGTTTGAGACAAGGCTAGATAACACCGGGTGATCCCCATCTTTACAAAAAAATGGCCAAGTGTGGAGGCTCCCACATGTAGTCCCAGCTACTTGGGAGGCTGAAGCAGGAGGATCGTCTGAGCCCAGGAGTTCAAGGCTGCAGCGAGCCATGATCACACCACTGCACTGCAGCCTGGGTGACTGAAGGAAACCCTGTGTCTTAGAAAAAATGCAGCTAATGTAACACTAAGATAAATTTGTAATACTAAATGCCTGTTTAACAAAAAGATCTCAAATTAATGGCATCAGCTTTAATGAAAACAGAACAAGAACAAAAACACAATGTAAGAAGAATAAAGATCTGGCCAGTGGAATACAAAACAGAAAAAAAAAAAGAAATCAATGAAACCAAAAGCTGGTTCTTTGAGAATATCAGTAAAATAAACTTCTAGCCAGATTATCAGGAAAAAAGACAATTTGCCATGTCAGAATGAGGTGATAGCACTACATATTCTACAGATATTAAGAAATAACAAAATATCATGAACAATGTCAATAAATTAGATAAATGAAACAAATTATTTGAAAGGTCAAGCTAACAAGCTCAATCAAAAAGAAATAAATTGAATTTTCCTATATTCACAAAAGAAAATTGAATTTGTAGTTAAAACTTCTTAAAAAAAAATACACCAGGCCCAGACAGCTTTACTGGCAAAAACTTAAAGAAATAATACCAATTTTATGCACACTTGTCCAGCTAATTGAAGATAAAGAGGTGGAATGCTTCCTAACTCATTCTACAAGGCCAGCCTTGTTCTGGGGCCAAAGCCAGACAAAGACATTACAAGGAGAAATATATAGAGAGACCAACATCCCTCATGAATATAGATGCAAAAATTATTTAAGCAGTTTTAGCAAATCAAACCCAACAATATATAAACATGGTAATATTTCATCACCAAGTAGGCTTTATCCCAGGAATAGGTTGGTTTTAGATTCAAAAGTTGATATAACTCATCAATTAATAGACCTAAAAAATCAAATCAGCCACATAATCAATACATGGAGAAAAAGTACTTGAAAAATTTAACATCCATTTCTAATTTAGAAAAAAAAAAAAACAAAATCTTCACAAATAGGAATAAAAGGTAAAGTCCTCAATCTAATAAAGATCACCTACAGAAATACCTGCGGCTAACATCATACTTAATGGTGAGAGGCTAAATGCTTTCTCCCTAAGATCATGAACAAGTCAAGTACTTCTGCTCTTACTACCTCTATTTGACACTGCACTGAAGGTTTCAGCCAGTAATTAAAGAAACAGAAGGCAAACAGATTGAAAAGGAAGAACTGTCATTATTCACAGACAACATGATCGTCTATGTAGAAAATCTATGAAATCTGAAAAAATAGGTCAGCAAGGCTGTAGAATACAGATTAGTATACAAAAATTATATTGCTATATCTAGAAATATTTAAATATAAAAATATGAAATGATTGATTAGGGAAAATTTTGCAAGGACTATACACTGAAAAGTAAAACACATTGCTGAGAGAAAGCGCTAAATAAGTGGAAACATATTTGGAAGACTGAATTTTGTTAATATATCAATTCTACTCCAGATCCCCCTATAGATTCAACACAATCTCAACAGGCTTTTTTGGTAGAAAGGAACAAGCTACATTCTGAAATTTATATAGAAATGAAAAAGACATAGAATGAAGGAATTTTCAAAAAGAACCAAGTTGGAAAAATTAATCTATCTGATTTCAAGCCTTATAGAGCTACAGTAATCAAGACAATGTATTGTTATAAAAATAGTCACAGGTGGATGAAACAGAAAAATCCAGAAATAGATTCAGGTATAGGTGGGTCAGTTGTTTTTTACCAAAGTTGTTAAGACGATTTAATGTGAAAAGGATGTTTTAAACAAATGGTGTCAGAACAGTTAGATAGCTATGTTAAAAACAATAAACTTTGGCCTTTACCACGCTGCCTATGCAAGCACATCTCAGAGATAGGTTTGTTTCAGGATCACCACTGGTGATTAGAGAAATACAAATAAAACCATTGTGAGATACTACTCCATGCCCACTGGAATGGCTAAAATTAAAGAGACCGAGCACAGCAAGTGCTGGGACACTGCTGAGCAGCTGGACCTCTCACGCTGGTGGGAATGCAAAATGTTAACAACAATTTGGAAAGCAGTTCAAACTTTTCTTAACTTAATGATACACCTCCCATATGACCCAGCCATTCCACTCCTCAGTATTTAACCAAGAAAACTGCAAACATATGTCCCTACAAAATATTTGTTCAATCCTCACAGCGGCTTTATTTGTAATAGCAAAAGTTGGAAACACCCTTAGTTACAATCAACAAGTAAACAGATGCAGTCATTCAATGGAATACTACTCTTCAATAGAAAGGAATGAAACATCGATGCCTGTAACACTCATATATCTCAAAATAATTATGATGTAAAAGAAGCCAGACCAAAAAAAGTATACATACTATACTATTCTACTTAGGAAAAATTATTGAAAATGAAAACTAATCTATAGTGATAGAAGGCACATCAGTGGTTGCCTGGGGAGAGGCAATGGGTGGGAAGCAGGGATTATAATAGGCATGAAATATCTTCTGGGGGTGGTGAAAATGTTCATTATCTTGATTGTGTGGATGGCTTCAGTGGTATTTACATATCATCAATTCTCATGGAATTGTATACTTTGAATATATATTATATCTCAAAGTTTTTAAAAATTTCTATAAAATCTGCTTTCCAGCTGTCATTGGAAATTTTGCAAATGATGCTTAGGTCATCCAGCTGCTCATCTACATCAATGGGATGCTATGTGGTCATAATCTTTCCTCCCTTGAAAGCCTGGGGCTTTGTCCCCTCTGGAGTCCTTCCCTATGCAAGTTTCCAAAGCATGAACTTCCTTCCTGGAGCACGAGAGAAAGCTCTGTGCCAAGTACTACAAACCCACCAAGTTAAATAAACCCTACATTCACCATTCATCTGGTTTTTTCCATGTATTTTTGACAACTCACCGTTGATTTTGGAAACTTCCCAGTCATTTCCTAAGTTTCCACTGGCGAGAGAAAATATAAAGTGGAAACCCCGAAACGACTGCTGATCGTCATCAGTAGCCTCGAAAATGAGACTTCCAGGTGCAGTGAGGGGATGGCAGAAGAACAAGCCTGTGTACTCCTTGGCCAGCCTGGGAGGGTTGTCATTCACATCTGAAAGGGTCAGGTGGAACTCCGACACAGAGCTCAAGGAAGAACCCCCTAAAGAATTGAATGATTGAAACATGGGATCAGTTTACTCATTTTCCTCTGAACAAGAAAGGAGATTTCCCTTTCTTTAAAATTTAAGCAGTTAGGTACACTGAGATGCTAGAAAAAAAGACAAGCTTTTAGAATCAAAGACCTAGTTTCATTACGGGAGAAAAAGACTTATTGACCATTATAATAATAACTAAGGTCTATGTGCTAATATTTTACATGTATTGCTTCAAAATGATTCTGAAAACAGAGCTCAGAAGTTGTGTAACTGGCCCAAGGCAGAGAGGTTTTCAATCCAAGAGGTCTAACTCTAGCACTCGCACCTTCACTTGCTCCTTACCAGACCTTAAGCATGTTAGTCGAGTTTTCTAAGCTTACTTTCTTCAGCTGTGTGGCTTTGCGAGCATCCCGCATATAAATGAATGTTCTGGAAAAGTAAAAGGCTCCACAGACATTTACTGTATGATATGAGTGAAAAACTTGGACTCTGCAGCAAAACCGGTTGGTAGCTGTGTAATCGTGGGCAATTACTTAATTTCTCAGAGCTTTGGTTTCCTCATTCACAATATGTGGTCGATAATAGCAGCTACCTTATAGTGATGTATGAGGAGTAAGTTATTACGCTAAGTGCGCAGTATGGGGCTGTCAGTGCAGCATAAACACTGACCGTCATCATGTTCTCCCCGACACCAATCACAGACATTGTTTCTACAACTTCTGACTCTGACCTTATTTGATTCCAGGAAACATTTTCTTGCTCCTGCTTCGTTTCCAGTAAACCCTGTTTGCTTTTCTTCTCCACATCTTTTATGTCCACGGCTACACTTAACCAAAGAAGAAAAGGCTGCTGTGTGCTTGAAGTCGTTGTGTCTATTTATATCATGTCAGTGTCAAAAACTAAAAACAGAACAGGGTTTTGGACCCTGGTTTTGATTTTTGAAACTTCTAGAATATGAGAGACTCTTGGGACACATCCAGAGTGAACTGTTGATCCCCATGGTATGAGAAAGGGCTGTGCCTGGTATAAAGGCTCAGCCAGAACCTGCCTGCTGCTTCACTGGGAGCTTTTAAATCAAGAGTTAAATGTATACAATGTGATAGCGGAATGTGCTTAACTCAAGCAAGAGAGAGAAACAGAGGGCCCGTCCACTCACACAAACCCTTCCCAAGCTGGCACGTGGTTTTACATTCTACCCTTTTTGGTTTGACTTGACTGAAGTAATTTTGTTTTTCTTAGTCTTTCCATACACAGGGACCATTTTTATGATTCCTGTCTCTGTTCTCCATTTCAGTTCTCAACCCTGGGCCTCACATTCTGAAAGGTTTTTTAGGGGGATTGGGGGGTGTCTAAAACTATATTTATTGGGTGATAATTAATTATTTTTTCTGGTAAACCTGTCAGATACATTTACTAGCTAATTAGAGTCTGATCAGCATTGGATCAAGATCAACAGATTTCCTATGTGTATGTTTGAAAATTCCATTAAAATGCAAAGAAACTCAATGTGTTAGTTGCCAGGTTTATTGAGTAAACATACTATTCTTATGAGTTTATTTTTATTTTAAAAATTATCTAGAACTCCACATTTGGAGCCAGCAGGCAATATATATCACCACAACTGAAAAAGGATGCAAAGATTATACAAAAATGGCTCAAACATCCCGGGCTTTTCTGTATAATAGTCTTTCCTTTCAAAAGTTCACCTGATTTCATCAAAACACAGATTACTCTGGTTCACCCAAACCTAAGGAATCAGAACCTCCAGGGGTGGACTGCCAGTGTCCATATTCAACAAACTCCCTGGGCGATTCTGACACACATCAAAGTGGAGAACATTTCATAAAACATTTTCTGCTTCCAAAAGGATGAGAGTTACAATTTAAGGCTGAAGAAACAAGTGGTGGTCTAGGTGAAGAGATAAGTGGTTTGACTCCACTCAAAGCTCCTGGGAGAAACCCACAACCACATTGGAAGAAGGAAGGTAGTTCAGCCAGGGACATGGAACCCTCTACAAGAGGCTGTAGCTGCTATAGGAGACCACAGAGTGAGCAGCAGCCCTGCTAGGGCACAGGTGTTTTTCATCTTTAGCAAAACCATGAAGGGGCCAGGCATGGTGGCTCCCCCTGTAATCCCAGCACTTTGGGAGACTGAGGAGGGTGGATCACCTGAGGTCAGGAGTTTGAGACCAGCCTGGCCAACGTGAAGAAGCTCTGTCTCTACTAAAATTACAAAAATTAGCTGGGCATGTTGGCACGTGCCTGTAATCCTAGCTACTCAGAAAGCTGAGGCTTGAACCCAGGAAATGGAGGTTGCAATGAGTGGAGATTATGCCACTGCACTCCAGCCTGGATGACACAGTGAGACTCGATCTCAAAACAAAACAAAAACAAAAAACAGGAAGGTGTGAGCACTCCCTTACACTTTTGTGCCCTTCTCATCTTTCCACTTTAAGGTTGTGATATTCTGGTGCTTTGACACTGTCAGTTTTCTTATCCTCTCTCCCATTTCAACCCATGTATCTTCTGATAATATATGTTCCTTTTATGTTCTTACCTACTTCAGTGGCCACCACTTGTACCCGATACGGACTTCCAGCTTCTCTGTCCAATGGAGCCACACTAAAGATCTCCCCAGTCACGTGGTCAATTTTAAGCCAACCTCTTGTGTCTCCTCTCAGTGAATATCTTCAGCAAATGAAAAGAGCAAAAGAAAGCCCACATTACTTTGCATGAAAATGTGAAGATAGTTCATGCATCAACTAAATATGTTTGTGTATCCTTTAAATATGTTGGAAGTACATATGATAATGCTGATAATGATGATCTCAGCATTATCAATTGTATATTATTTACAACATATTTAAAAGATCTGTTACATTATTAATGCTTTGTTTGCATTTCATCTTCAAAAGGAGGATTTGTTCATCCTTACAACGTGGTGTTTGTGCTTGTGTTAGGAAGGGTATAGTTCACAACCTCTGGGGAAAGTAGTTAAACTTTTATGGCAATCAAAGAATTCAAATTAACCCAGAACTATCTTTTACAACCTCTTAGCAAACCACCCATCTAGAAAATTTGAACACCCAGTGGTGGAAACATTGGGCGAGATGGGTGGATACTCATAGACCCTGGTAATGCAGTGAATTCCTCATCCAACAAACATCTATTGAGTGTGGAGAAGATCAGGCAGTGGACAAAGGGCAGAGGTTACAAAAAGGGGCACTTAGGCAAGTAGAAGAGGTAGATGAACAGATAATTCCAATAACATGTGGCAAATACAACAGAGGTGGCTCTATGGAATCCAAGAGAAGTTTACAGTAATCAGCAAAGTCTTTCTGAAAGAGCAGAGGTTAAAGGCAAGAAGAGGACACTTCAAACAGAAGGAAGAGTGTGAGCTAAAGTACCAAGGGCCAAGGAACAGCATGGTGAGTGTGGGATCAGGCGTTTCAGCAGTGTTGGGGTATACATGGGAAGCAGAAGGTGGCAAAAGGTGAGCCAGATCATAAGAAGCAGTGGACAGCCAGCCAATGATTTAAGCAGGAAGGTGACCTGGCCATATTTGTGTTTTCACCAGAGCTCACTGGTAGGCATGTGGAAGATGAAGTTGAGAGAGACAAGACTAGAACCACAGGAAAACCAATGGTACAGTCCTTTAAAAAGCAACACATCATAGTTATAAGGATGTCCATATCTTTAGACCAAATTATTCCACTCCTGGAAATGCTACCTAAAAAAACCCAATTTAATCAAGGTTTAAAAAGAATTACATGCATACATCTATTCAAAACATTTTCTATAATATAGTGGAAGCAACTACATGTCCAAGAATGACAGTGATTAAAAAATTATGTGTTAATTTCCCACAATGTATTTTTTTTAGTATATTCTATATGCCAAGCACTGTGTTAAGTTTTATATATATATATGGGTAATGAATATGAAACTCTTTATACTTGGGATTTCATCTTGAGAGAGATGGGAATGCTTTGGAGGGTTTTGAAAGAGAAGTCAGATGATCTGATTTACTTTTTTAGAGGGTCACTGACTGCAATTCAGTGAGTAGATTCAGGGCGTGGCAGGGGATGGCAGGGGCAAGGACGAATGCAAAACACACACGGTGGTGCCTTGGAGTAGGCTAGAAGCAGGGAGAAGCATGCGTATTCTCAATATATTTCAATAAAATAATTACAATATTTGCTGAAGGACTGTACTCAGATCTGTTGGGTGCTAATAGGTTTTAAATTTGTGGAGCTGGAGAAATAAATTACTCAGGCCAACACTGGAGTCATCCTTAATTCTTAACAGACTACTACTCATGTCTGAACTATTGATTATTCCTTACCCCTGAAATGCTTTCTTCATTTGTCTTCTGGAATTGTACCTTCCAGAACACCTCTTCTCAGTCTCCGGTGCTAACCTCGTCTTCCTGACCTCAATGGTATATGTATCCTTTCCTTTTTCCATCACAAGAATTTTCTTATATGCCTTTATTTTTCTCACTTATAAACTAAACTTTTTATTCACGTCTTTGAAGATTTTTTTTTTTTTTTTTTTTTTTTGATACAGAGTCTCGCTCTGTCACCAGGCTGGAGTGCAGTGGTGCAATCACGGCTCCCTGCAACCTCCAACTCCCTGGTTCAAGTGATTTTCCTGCCTCAGCTTCCCAAGTAGCTGGGACTACCAGTATGTGCCACCACACCCAGCTAATTTTTGTATTTTTAGTAGAGACAGGGTTTCACCATGTTGGCCAAGATTGTCTTGATCACTTGATCTCATGATCCACCCATCTTAGCCTCCCAAAGTGCTGGGATTACAGGTGTGAGCCACCGTGTCCAGCTGATCGATGATTTTTATAGCATTTTCATGAAGGTAGGAGCTTTTGTTAAATAAATGGTTGTAAACATTATAACGTTTTGTGTCTTCTCATAATTTTTGACTCAGTAGTATCTAACACTAAGCCACAGAGTATACCCCCTACTGTTCTTTCTTCTCTATAAAACCGCAGAAGTAGTTAGAGAGTAAAACTGTAGGTGGTAACTTTACTTCTCAATGATCAGATAAAGGTAGACGTGAATCTGAGTGCTTGAAGGACAGCTCAATGGGAGGCAGAACTCCCTCCAGATGTTTAGAGAAACTTAAAGAATTGTCTGTCAGTCATAGCCATAGACAGGTGGTGTGATGTGTGATTTAAGTCATGCTAAAATATTTTTTATCTCATAGACAGGCGGTGTAATGTTGCACAATAACAACAAAAGGATCCGAGTTCAAGTCTTATCTAGGTACTTGTTAACTATATGAACTTAAAGATTTTATAGATATTATACAGATATATACAAATGTATATATCCGAAATTAATCATCGTTGTACTTTTTAAGGCAAATCTGTGTGGGTTCTATTGAACTGAACAAAAAGCGGGGGAATTGCTAAGATGGAAATATTTACACATTTTGTTTAGCCACCTCAGCCAGAACAGCAGCTCTTTGGAACCAAGGAACCTATGTATCCTACATCCAGAAGATTCCCTCAGCCCTGTAAGGTGGCCTGGTCTGTCCAATTGGGCTTTGTGTCCCTGTCTAGAACTCCAATACACCTTTGAGGCTGGAACCCTTTCCTAAGCCCCAGCCCAGATAACTGGCTCAGACACAGGTTCTGGTTCATTGAGTCTCTCAGAGGTGAACTTCACCTCCTGAACTGTCCAGCTCTCAGCTGGGACCTGAAGCTCATGGGCTGGAATGGAACCTCACAATGCTTCCCACTTGTGTGAGCCTGGATGCTTATTGATGAACCATCATCCCTTGGAATGCTCCCCAGGAATTGACACCTTCCTGAACCAAGGCCAAGTTCATCATTGCTGGGTATGCTGTGCTGGTCAACCCTGGAGTCAGTACCAGCCAGCTCCTCCTCCTTCCCACTGGCTTCGGTGACCACACAACCAGGCCTGCCCCCCTTACCTTATTTCCAGGCCTTCTGGATCCTTGGCAGTCACATTGCCCACTTTCGTGCCTATAGCTACATCCTCACTGACTTTTCCTTGGAATACATGTTGGGAAAACTGAGGTGCTTCATTCACATCTGTCACAATTAGCGTGAACTTGGCAAAAGAGCTTTCATTGTACGTCACACCAAACACTAGAGGCTCAGGATTTTCTGCTTTGAACACGATGTTGGAAACAGCTGCTGTTTCAAAATCAAGAGGCTGTGTAGGAAAAAAAGAGAAAATTATTTTTGAGGTGATTAGCTCCCTTAAAAGATTCATTCCATCTGCTTCTTAAACTCTCATATATTCAATATATGATATTGGGAAAACTGGATATCCACATGCAAGAGACTGAAATTAGACTATTTCATACCATATATGAAAATCAACTCAAAATAGATTACAGACTAAAACATAAGACCTAAAACTATAACACCACTAGAAGAAAACTTTCTGACATTGGTCTTGGCACTGATCTTTTATTATTTTTTATTTTTGAGATGGAGCCTCACACTTTGTTACCCAGTCTTGAATGTAGTGGTACGATCTTGGCTCACTGCAAGCTCTGCCTTCCAGGTTTGTTCAAATAATTCTCCTGCCTCAGCCTCCCAAGTAGTCACCATGCCTGGTTAATTTTTGTATTTTTAGTAGAGATGGGGTTTCACCATTTTGGCCAGGCTGGTCTCAAACCCCTGACCACAAGCAATCTGCTGACCTCAGCCTCCCAAAGTACTGGGACTACAGGCATGAACCACCATGCATGGCTGGAATAGAAGTTTATTTGGCTCCCAGTTATAGAGGCTGGAAAGCCCAAGAACATGGAATCAGCACCTGTTGAGGACTTTGTGCTATCCTGTAACAGAAGGGCAAACCATTTCTTGAGATGGAGAGAGGAAACCCATCCTTTTATTTTTAGTAGAGATAGGGGTTTTGCCATGTTGGCCAGGCTGGTCTCAAATTCCTGATGTCAAGTGATCTGCCCACCATGGCCTCCCAAAATGCTGGGATTATAGGTATGAGCCACTATGCCCAGCCTAGCAATGATCTTTCAGGTGTGACCCCAAAAGCACGGACTACTAAAGCAAAAATAGACAAATTGTATTGCATCAAACTAAGAAGCTTCCACATAGCAAAGGAAACAGTGAAGAGGCAACTTACATATTGGGAGAAAATATTTGCAAATACACTTTTGAGAAAGGGTTAATAAAAAAAATTTAAGGAACTCAAACAACTCAGTAGCAAGAAAACAACCTGTTTAAAACATAGGCAAAGCACCTGAATAGTCATTTCTCAAAAGAAGACATACAAGTAGCCAACAGGTATATGAAAAAATGCTTTTTACTCATCGTCAGAGAAATGCAAATTAAAACACCAATGAGCTCTCACCTCATACCTGTTAGAATGACTATTATCAAAAAGACAAAAAATAAACATTGGAAAGGATGTGGAGAAAAGGGAACCCTGTACACACTGTTGGTGAGAATGTAAATTACAACAGCCACTGTGGAGAACAGTATGGACGAACCTCAAACAATTAAAAATAGAACTACCATATGGTCCAGCAATCCCACTACTGGGTATATAAGGTCAGTATGTCAAAGAAATCCTCATTCCTATGTTCACTGCAGCATTATTCATAATAGCCAAGACATGGGATCAGCCTAATTGCCCAACAACAAATGGATAAATGAAATGCGATATATATATATATATATACACACGTATATATATATTATATATATTATATATAATATATATGTATATATATATTTTATATATATATATACGTATACACACACACACAATGAAATACTATTCAGCTTTAAAAATGAAGGAAGTTCTGTCATTTGTGATAACATGGATAAACCTGGAAGATATTATGGCAAGCAAAATAAGCCAGACATGAAAAGACAAATACCACATGTTCTCACTTGTATGTGGAATCTAAAGTGTTGAACTTAGAGAGTAGAATGGTGATTACCAGGAGCTGGGGTATGAGGAGATTGGGGAGGTGCTGGTAAAAGCTTGCAAAATTTCAGTTAGATGGAATAAGTTTAAAAGATCTGTTGTACAACATGGTAACTATAGTTAACAATATAGTGTATACTTTAAAATCACTGAGAGTAGATTGTGTTTTCATCACAAAAAATAAGTATGTGAGGTAATGCAGATGCTAGTTAGCTCTAATTAGCCATTCCACAACGTATGCCTATTTCAAAACATGTTGTACTCCGATGCAATTTTTATTTGTCAATTATAAACAAGACAAATTTTCATAGAAGTGGTTCTCAATCCAGTGTCAGCAAAAGCCTTCTCAGAATGATTACAGAGCCATGAAAAAGTCTTTTCTGCAGGACTTATCAGAGCTTGCACTACACTAATGTGTCTTAGAAGAGGAATTGGAACATGGAATGCCTCAAATTTTTTTAGCTGTGGGATACCTCATTTATTCAACAGGAATTTATTGATGCTCCCAAGACAGTTCTCAGTGACAGCTTGGGAAATGCTTACATACATATTTCCAGTTTTTATGGAAAATAATTTTCTAGGGGCCTCAAAACTCAAGCCCCCAAATTAAAGATTTTAAACCCATGGAGGATGGGAGAGGGAAACGGAGATGACAGATGATCTGCTAAAGAAATACCAGATGGAACCAGGAATGAACATTGAGGAACCAATTTTGGGTTCATATGAGGCAGAACTGAAGAGTTAAGGCGACCCAAGAGTACTCCCCCAGCTCAGGAGTGGGCTCACTGCTGTCCTCTCCACGTCGGCTTCCTGATCCATTCAATCCTCAAACTAACAATCTGCACGTCCTCTGCAGTCTCATAGCATCTAACAGATCTAACTGTTGATCTATTTTAGATCTTCACTGACCCTAAGCTCTGTGAGAGGAAGAATCATGTCATATTCATCTTTGCTTCTCATCTCTTCCCCAGCATGCAGTGCCCATAGTGGACCGATCAGGAAATACAAAGACCAGAAAGGCCTGGTCCTTGAGGGCCTCCATGGAGAGGAGATTCTGGAGAACATCCCCACCCTCCAGAACCCCCTTCCCCCCATGCATGCACCAACACACACCATCGTGACTCACACTCTAGTTCATAAGTGCTGTGAGACGATTTTTCATGTGGAAGGGTGGGAACCATGTGTAAAGAATCAGGGTCATTTGAGATAGAAGCAGCAATTGAAATTTGTTCAAATATGTAAGATAAAATCATGTAAGCCAGCTAAGTGTGAAAAAAGAGGTTGTTCATGGTGATAAGCACCCACTCTGTCTTCAGGGCTTGGCCTTCGATGACCTCATGATCACTACACATGGTCCATGATTCAATTAGGGCTTCAGCCCTGGAGTGGGGGTCAGGGGAGCAAGCTGAAGTTTCTGACTCACAGGGACCCACTCCTTGTCCCAGGGGATGACAGCAGAACTGTCCAGTTGAGATAAAAGCCTAGTAGACCAAGCAGGAAGGCAGCAGCCCCCAGAATGAGCCTGTGATGGGGACAAAGGACACAGCTCTCTGTTCCTAGCTAGTCCCGCTAAGTCCAGGCCCCAGCAGGCAGCACAGCTGTCCATATGCTCAAGCAGAGCACGTGCATCCATCCTCACCACCAAGCAGGTCCTAAGCACTCTCCCTGGCTTTTCCCCATCCCATCACTGTGGACCCAGAGACAAGGGTTTAAAGAAATGAGACAGTGTATGTGTGCAAATGAAAAGCAGCCTGTGTTACCAGAAGAGAATGTGTGAGGCTGATCATGGAAAGAGAAGACTGTATGGTGAGCCGAGGAGTTGGAACTTCATCCTTGACTAACAACGTCAGATCTGTGTTTTAGAAAGAACTCCAGGAGCAGCTGTGTGGGGGATGGATTTGAGGTGATCCACATTGAGGCAGGGAGACCAGCCAGGAGGCAATGTCCACGCTCCCTAAACACACAGGTTGGAAGAATAAATGAAAAGCAGCAGCCTGCCATTGAGAATTCTGTCCATGTAACTTCCACACCTGGAAAAACACCAAACCAAATCTGGAGAAATCATTAGAAACGGAAGATGCTAAACTAGCAAATGGTGATCAGCAGAGCTGAACCAAGAACAAGCCTTGTCTGGCCACATGCATTATGTTTCATGACATGGGGATATGACTGCAAAGCCAAGGCAAGTCAGTCCCATCTAGCAAGATGTATTCAAGTTAACTGAAAAAACCTGCTCATACCACAATTCCTTTTGTGCACACAACTGCCTGAAAGGTCAAACCTAGTGATTTAAATTCAACCTGGAGACAAAGAAAGTGCTGAAGGAGAGGGCTTGAGACTGGGATATTTACCATTTTCACCAGTGATCACCAATGAGATCAAAGTGAGCACATGAGTTTTCCAGATGACACTTGGGCTGGTTAAAAATAGCTAGTGAACTGAGAATTCAAAAGGATCAGCCATAGCGGAGAAGTGGCAAAATTTGCAAGTTAAAAAAAAAAAAAAAAAGGCAGAACCCTGAATTTCAAGAAGCAGGATCCCAGGAGAGTTGTTGAGCCAGGCAGGGCTCAAAGAAATAGCTTTCCTGCTCATGACACACATTTGGTCCCGAGAGCATGATAACCAACCACATGAGAGGCTGGAGTTTGGGCAGCAGTAAATATAAAGCAGGGAGCATGTCTGACACTTGTTTATCTGAAGCATCACTTTGGGCACTTGCCAAAATTAGTCATTTCCAGGCTTTCCCCTTGAGAAGCTAAGGCCGCAGTCCTCAGTATGCACCATTTGACTCTTGAATTAGGCAAGTTTGGCCCCTGTAGTTAACAGGGCAAAGCATACCTGTCCACAGGTAGAATCCTGGCTCTGATTAATTAGAATCAAGTGATGCCACATGTTTATTAAGTTTGCAACCTTCTGGATGCTGTGTTAGGAACTATATATGTATTTTTGCATTTAATTCTTCAACACCCTTACTAGAAAGGTGCTACCATTTTACCCATTTTTACAAATTGGAAAACTGGGACCTGAGAGGGTACATCATTTGGTCAAGGCCACAAGCTGGTAAGTGGCAACTCCAGGCCTCCCAGAAATTATTTCCTGAGAGGAGCTGGAGGCCTGGAGTCAAGTTGCCAGCTCTGCCATCACCAGAAGGCCTGACTATCCCTTGCTGTGGGCCTGAATCTCTGCCTCCCTTAGAGTCAGTGGGAGAAGCAAAAGAGAGTTTAATGGAAATGGACTACAGTCGCCATATATGAGACCCTCAGTGAATTTTACCTTAATTAGCACATTTGTAATTCAGATGAACTGTAAGTGATATAATTGTGTTTAACAAACTTAGTTTAAACTTTTAAAAATTATTAACACAGTGGTTCTGAACAGTGGCAGTCCCTTTATGGCTTAATAGGCAAGGATTTAGAAGTAAGACAAAGCCATACATAAAAACCATATTATATAGTCTATAATTAATCTAAAACACTTCAATAACAAATAGTACAAATACATACATTTGTTATGCTTTTATCCTAGATCCTAGTGGGGAAATGGCTAACATTTGGTATATCCTAATCAAGAATCCACAGCCCAGGGCTGACTGTTGCTTAGCATCTGAAAGAACCTAATCAGAGAGCTATATCCCAGAGGTAGCTATGAGAGTCCTTCAGCCAACGCTATCTCAATCAGAACTAAGTTTGTTAATTAGCAAAGTGATCTTACAAATAAATTTTCTTGGTGATATGAGTGGTGTCTGAGATATGCACTTTGGGCCGTGCACAGTGGCTCATACTTGTAACCCCAGCACCATGGGAGGCTGAGGGGCAGGTGGATCATTTGAGCCCAAGAGTTCAAGACCAGCCTGAGCAACATAAGGAGACCCCATCTCTACAAAAATACTACATGGAGAGAAAGAAAGGATAAAAGAAAGGGCAGTTTTCAGAGCTTGCCGTGGGTTGATGTGTTCTTTTTCAGGTGATGGGGGGCAGCTTTCTTCTACCCTTTTGCAGGACCAGAGTGTTCAGAACCACTGTGTGAATAATTTTTAAAAGTTTAAACTAGGAATCTAAGGGAAGATAGAGGCCTATCTATCCCGGTATGATCAAGGCCCACATGCCATCTTTTTTTAAACAATGGTTTAACTTGGTCATTTGTGGTTAATGGGCCCTTTTAGGGAGATGTTGGCACCTACCTCAATGATTAGCCCTGGGTGAGAGCTCTAAGTATCCTCCCTTGCAACCTGACATGAGAGGTATGCTACAGTAGTATAGGCCTTTGACCAAACTTTGTCACATCCTTATTTTGTATGTGGTTCTATTTCAAGTGTCTAGAATGTTTCTTGGCATACAGGTTCAGTAAATATTGCTTGACTTAATGAATAAATGAATTCTGTCCCATATACAATTATTAACAAGCAGACACATAAGTGATCATCCAACCTGTGCTTTAGGCCTGTGACATCTCAGTTCTCTGTCCCTTGGGCACTGTGATAGCAATCCTTAAGCCAGTAGATTTGTTGAACCATTCAGAGGTGAGTGATAACTAGCAGAACAGAACTGAGCCCTGGAACTCTGCAGGGAATAATCTACTGGTCAGGCCAGATGTTTATACTCCTGTTCACAATGGCTAAGGGATACACTATACTTTTAACCAAACAGCAATTTTTTTTTTAACAGGTACAGTGCCACAATCGTAGCTCATTGCAGCCTCAACCTCCTGGGCTTGAGCAATCCTCCCACCTCAGCCTCCTGAGTAGCTGGGGCCACAGGCGTGTGCCACCACACCCAGATAATTTTCCACTATAAGCACAATGGGGGTTTGTCACAGTGCCTTTTCCAAATGACAGACACACACGAGGCCAAGGCTTTGAGCTGGTCCACAGAAACCTCTCTGCTGAAATGCAGCAGGGCCCTCGGTTCCAGCTGGAATGTCTGGTAACAATGGGATCAGAATTTCAAGACTCTGTCCGAGGGCTTGCTTCAGCACTCATGCTTTTTCTCGCTTCTGTCCATTTTCTGTGAAATTATTCTATTTTGTCTTCATTGTTAGCCTCTACTTTCAGTTTTCTTTTATTCTGGCTCAAAACTGTACCCCAGAGCTTTCTTTTGCAGCTTCTAGCACACTGCACTGCAAACCTTAAACAGTTAGCTGCCCTTGCAGATTCTCTCTGACCCTTTTTAACAGCGAGGTTTTACTCTTTTCCCTAGGAAAGTATCTTAACTGTAAGTGCATTGGATGGCATTGAGTGCTGCTTCCAATTGAGTCATCTGGTAAACCCATGACATGCTTTTACACAGATGGGGCAGCCATAGAGAAAAGAGTCAAGATTCAGGTGTACATGGCAGGGGACAGGAGTAGACTGATGGAGGTTTAGGAGGATCCTGTACAAAGAGACAAGAACCAAGGTAATTAAAGCTTTGACTCCGGATTACCCAGTCCTTACAGCGGGAGAGACAGAACAAGAGCCTGTGGGTTTAGCAATACAGTAAAAGATGAAAGTAAACCAGCGGGGAGGGGGATTGAAAAGAAACTTGTCTATTAAACGTTGAAAGAAGACTCAGCAGTTTCGTTATTCAAGAGGTATCTCTGCCTGGCACATTACAATAAAGCGTTTACAGCCCAAAAGGCCCATGGGGTCATCCAACCCAACACCTCACATCTGCAAAGGGTGAAGTGAAAGTGAGGCCCTCAGTGCCATTCCTGACCCCTTGCAGGGTTGTCACATTTAGCAGATAAAAACAGAGAACACCTAGTTAGATTTGAAGTTCAGATAAATAACAAACAACTTTTTAGTATAAGTGTGTCCCAAATTTGCATGGAATACACTTATGCTAAAAATTTGTTCATCCTTCATTTGATATATTTTATGTGACATTACCTCCCTGCAAAAGTTACTTAGCTAGCTAGTAACAGAGCCAGGTCTAGAATCCTGGCTTTTTGTCAGGAAGACAGGAATGACTAAGAGTAATCCAGGAATCTAAGAACCCTTCGCCATGCCTGAGAAGTGGCTGCTAACACATCACCTCTGCTTATAGATCCTCACACTGTCATTAGCAAATTAACACACACAAAGACAAATTCTATTAAATAAATGGGCTATTTACCTTTTTAATTATGACATGTCCGGTGTTGGTGTGGGGATCCGTGTCAACCCCTAGGCGTCCCTCACTGTCTCCCTCTATGATATGATACAGAATTTTAGAACTCCCAGTAAATGGCTCATCAGCATCCGTGGCCTGGATGGTTAAGATGGTAGACCCAACGTTTGTATCTTCAGCAAGAGTCAGGTTTCCATACTATGGAGAAAATGGGAGAAGGAAACAATGAGAAGGTTTGTTGCCATCAAAGCCAAAGGACAAACTTATCTGTCTGGTTTCAGAATAAACACAAGCCATAGTTTGCATCAGTCTTCATGGGGCATGTTTCTTCCTGCTGATGAATATGTTGCAGTTGATTTTAACAGCTCATACTCATGAGCTGATATCCATTGTACCAAAGAACACAATATCTCAGAGAGATACTGGTTGGATTCTAAAACAAATTCCCCCTCCCATATCCAATTTGTTTAATAATTATTGTAGTAGTAATGATATAAACAGCCACCATGTATGAAGTATCTATCATGTGGTAGTTACTTTATATACATTATTTAATTAATTCTTGAATCAACAAAGGGATAGAGGTTGATTAAAAGCTTGAACTTTAAACAGCCTGAATATGAATGTTAGGCTTGCTTCTTATTAGTTGGCTGGCTTGAAGCAAGTTTTATTTTATTTTATTTTATTTTGAGACAGAGTCTCGCTTTGGCCCCAGGCGCCAGGCTGGAGTGCAGTGGCGTGATCTTGGCTCACTGCAACCTCCACCACTCGGGTTCAAGCAATTCTCCTGCCTCAGCCTTTCGAGTATCTGGGACTACAGATGCGCATCACCACATTATAAAATATAATTTTTATATTTTAGTAGAGACAGGGTTTCACTGTGTTGGCCAGGATGGTCTCGATCTCTTGACCTCATGATCTGCCCGCCTCAGCCTCCCAAAGTGCTGGGATTATAGGCGTGAGCCACTGCGCCCAGCGTTACTTCTTTAAGTGTCAGTTTTATCATCTGTCCAATGTAGACAATGATAATAGAACCTACTTCGTGTTTGCTGTGGGCATTAAGGGAGACAATACATGTAGAGCTTCTAAATGCCTGGCACATAGCAAGTGCTCAATAAGGAAAAGCAACAAAACACCCTATGGAGTAGTTATGTTACCATCTCCACTTATGAGGAGCAAACGCTTGGAGAAGTTAAACCCACTGAGGGTCACACAGCTAGTGGGTCACAAGATTGGGATTCAAAGCCATGTTTGTGCAACTCCAAAGCCTGTGCTCTTGAACACTGGCCTAGACCATCTCCCACTCTGATAAAAATCCTCTAGATCATCTCTCTTGGCATCATGATGCTAAAGAGGGTTATAAGTAGGGTTCAGGAGAGAGGATCACAGCATTGAAAGAAGTAGGTTCACTCTTTCTGTAGCTAGATAAGTATTTAAACTCTGAGACACCAAGTACAGCATTCTTACCCTCAATCTAAAAAACGCTGTCTCAATGAAAGGCAGGGAGGTCACAAAGTTAGGAAAGGATCAAATGCCCAAGAGAATGGAGGCTGAGAAGACATGGGTTCTGTATTTGATGCCTGCTGAACCTCAGTGCCTGTTATACAAAACATGTCCACTCACACCTCTTCCCACCCCCATCCCCCTCATCAATCAATTCCCTTCTTTGTCACAGCCTTGTCCCTGTTTTGATTTATGAACATGATCACAAGGCTCTGGGCTGCCTCATAACTGACTTTAAACATGACATAACCATCTAGTCAAATGGGCTTCTTGCTCCTTCAAAATAAATAGATGGGGACTTCCCTCCTAAGGGAAACAATGATAAAGTCATCACCAAGTCTGAAGTCCATATCAATGACAAGAAAATAGTAATTTGTATTTTTCTTGAGGTTCTCAACTGATTTTTTACTTTCTGTCCAATTCTAATTCTCTCAAATGTCTTGGGCACATTTTTCTTTGGCTTACATCAGAGATTTTTTTCTTCTCCCTTTCTCTTACGCAATTATAACAAATTAAATTGCCAATATTCCAAATATTAAATTTTTGACCAAAAATGCTTGAGATCTAGAAGTAATCTATTTATTGTCCTAATACACAAAAAATGTATAATGACAACCTGCAATCCGCCATTCAACTTTTTTCAATTTGACAAAGATTGTGGTTGTTGTTTTTAAGTGGCCCTTGGAATAAATGAGCTGTTGGCAGGAGTTTATAAACAGATGTTCCCAGACACCTATAACAGTAAATGTTAGTGTTCCCCAAATAATTCCACTGAAGATGGCATCTGGGTTATTGGTGAACTGACCAAGGTTACCCGTTAAGCCTGGCATTTTTCCTAACTACTGTCTGTGTCTTTATCCCAGAAGAAGGGGTCAAGTAATATGAACAAAGTAAATAAAAAACAAACAATGACAACTACTCACATCTGATTTTTCAAAGATGGGGATCTGATCATTGATGTCAATAACACTGATTTGCACAGAACACAAGGTCTTGAAATCTGAAAATCAAAGTCATAGGTCATAGAATTTTCACTGAAAATCATGCATTAAAATCAGAAATCCACAAGAAAATACTTGGCAAGTGAAGTAGCCACAATTTTGCAATTGACATGCAATTTATGCAAAGAGTGGGTTATCTGCTTCCCACCTATACCCAAGTGGGCTCACTAAGTGTGGGGCAGGGTGGCTAAAGATAGATCTAAGAGAGATTTTTCTGGGTTTTTCATTGCTGTCCACCTGCCGTCTTCCTAAGTAAGGTTAGGTAAGGTTTGTTCCTGAGCAGGATGGCTTCTTTTTGTGAAGCAGTCTTTTTCTGACTAATGAAACTTATGTAATCTTCAAAGTCCAGAGCAAAACTCTCCTTCCAGAAAGCCTTCTCTGAGCATCCCAGTGGCTCTCTCTCCTTCTCTGAACACATCCATCCTACATCTGCTCTGCCTTCTATGGTGGGGAGGTTCAAGGTCCTGCTCTCTCCTCTCCAAATAAGGGAGGAACCGGTACAATTGGCCTCTTCACAAGTCTGGCTGCCCAGCCTGCAGGAAGCAAGGTGGGGACAGAGGAAGCTCCTGGAACCCTGGAGAAATCACCCAGGCTTTCAAGGATGGGTTTCACAATTCCAAGACCTAGGCAGATAGCAGCTTCAGCTAGACTCCAAATGTGTGTGGAGTGCAGGTGGGGACAGGATGCCTGGGGGAGAGAGAATGAGAAACAAAATGACAGGTTCTTTGTTGGCTTGCTATTGTTCGAACCAAGGTGCACTACACTGTATAATGGTTAAGACTCTGGGCTTGGAATTCACTCTTTGGACTCTGGCTCTGTCACTTAGCATATATGTGACAGATAAACAGTTTATCTGTAAAATGTGAATAATAACAGAACTGAGGTTTTCATCATAATACAATTGTTAGCGGCCTCTATATACCAGCAACTGTATTGCTTTACCTGAGTTATTCATTCTTCTTCATAACTTCATCATGTAGGTGCCATTGTCATTCCCATTTATTTAACAGATAAGGAAGCCAGGCAATAGAGAAGTTCAGGTAACCTTACCAGGGTCACACAACTAACTAGTGGTGGAGCCAGGATTCAAACCCAGAGGCTCCCTTTGCCCTTTGCAGCCACGGTCCATTCCTCTGTCTGCTCTGTAGCCCAAGGGGCTGACCTTATGAACTGCATTAAAGCACCTCCTCGCCCTGAGGGTAACAGTTGGGTTCTACCAATGGGAGGCCTGGCAAGAGACTGGAGGGAGGACAGGAGGAGCGTGGCTGGGGGTGTCATGTCCCCGTTGCCAACAACCCTCTTCTAGTGACAGGCACAGGCCTTGCTCCTTTGGGGGATGTTCCCTTCCATGGCTCCTTCAGGTTTTAGGGCAGAAAATGCTGCTCACTGTGCTTCACACGTCCTGTTGGTTTCCCTTAACCCTGCCCACAACCTTTGCAAATAATCCCTTCTTTAAACTCTTTGAGGGGAGCCTCCATTTCCTGCTGGGATCCTGACTAATATTCCCAGGTAATTTAACTCCAGAGCTGGTGCTCAATGTACTGGACATGATCCCAGAGACAGAATCTATTAACAACCCAATTACAAGCAAGTGGATATTGATTAAAGTTAAAGCTGGTTCTCAGAACGTTTGTAGACAAGAATGGCTGAAGACTGGAGTGGTGCCAGACCCAGAACCACCTGGCTCACCACTCTGCACACACCTCGTTTGGCCAGCAGTGGGCCTTCTGGGTAAAAGGACTTGCTGGTTTTATGTAAAGCTGTGTTTCATAGCCTAGTCTCTAATTTTCTGTAGTGCACAGAATATTTAGTTATATCAACATATACACAGATTTGAATGCATTTTATAATCTGGTCCATAATTTGTAAACATGCAAACAAACAATTTGTAATCTGATTTCCACTTTAAATTCTACCTTCAAATTTCTGCAGGTCCCCATGCATTTCCACATGGATCCCCACTCTCGCATAAGCCCTACATGATTTTGTAACTTGTCATATTCATCCTTCAAAGCCCAGCTCAGAAACACCTCTTCCAGAAAGCTGTACCTGTTCTCTCCCTCCACTGAGTCACTTATTTCCTTCGTGGGCTACCTTGTACACTTCCTTGCAATTTAGTGACTCACATGTCCATCTCCTAACCAGAATGAGTACTCCCTAAGGACAGAATCATCTATGTCTCCCCAGTACCTTGCATGATGCCTCAAATAGGTAAATGCTGAATAGCTGCTGAAAGAATGGACTGCTGATAATGTGAAAATGTTAGCTGATCGTGGATAGGGAAGGTTTATTATACTTACATCTGTTTTATCTTTTAACATAATGCTAGACAAATATTAGGGCCTTAATATTTGTCAAATTACTGGGTTTCAAACATTTGGCATTGGGGACCTACTAAAACTGGGTTCTGCTTAGTATCTCAATATCCCTGTAAAGGAGAGAAATGTGAAGCACAGTGTGAAACATTTCTTGTTTGTTCTCCATACCTGTGTCAGTCTGTGCCTGCCAGCAGAACAACTACTGAATTACATGGTAATTGAAGATTCAGTGCGAGTCAACTCAAAGGACCATCTAGGAGTCTGAGTGGCCTTGAAATGAGTCGGTCTTTGAATCCAGGTATTTTGTGTGTCTGTGCACGTTTGTTTAACAATGTGTGCAATTGATTGAGAATGCATAGCATTTATCAGATTCTCAAAGGCTCTTGCAACCCAATGGAGATTAAGAACCACTTGCTCTGCAATTGTGTAAGGAGTATAGGGAAGAATGTCTCCTGAAAGTGTCAACTGGCCAAATAGAAGCTGAAAGGATAAGACAGAACTTCCTGAAAGATGCACTTCTCCTCCACTTTCATACAGTAGAGCCCTTTCAGTCTGAAAGCAAGAATTGGGAAATACAATTAGTTTTCCTGTTTGTGATCAGGGTCTGCAGAATGTGCCTGGCAGATGTTAACTGACGACGGCCCTGCTGCTGTGCTCTGAAATCCATTACCACGTTCGCACTGAGACCTCCCTTCTCTGGGCTGTCCACAGCCAGTCACTGAGAAAAGCAGCGATGGTAAGGCTCATTCTCAAAGACAATGAACTCCTTTGACAGCCACTTTAGTCTCCCCAACAGCTGTGCCGAGCTCTCCTCAGACTGTTCTAGTCTAGGACATTCCCACCAGCTTTCCTTCCCTGTCTCCCTTCACTCAGGGTCAAGCATCAGGCTTGTATTTTGGTCTGATGGCTCTCCCAGCCTTTTTTGTGCCCTTCCCCACTTTTTCTCACAGGCTCCCCCCCACCCCCAATAAAATCCTTGTACATTTAATCTCCTTTTGGCATCTGCTTCTCATAGGACCTAGACCAACACAACAGTGGTGCCTGAGCTACAGCTCTGGCCTTTACAATGTTCAACAGCTCTCTCTGTGTTATGTGTGTTTCACAAAGGAAGCAAAGAATGTATAAATGGCATCATTCTATAACATCCCAGACTTTAGAGCAGGCAAATAAGTCATACCTAGAAGGAAAACAATGATTAGTACTCGAGACAGTGGATGTGATACTAACCTTGGTCAGACACTGCTACCGTTAAGTTATACTGAGGAGTATCTTGCTTCTTCAAGGACTGTTTAGCTAACTGTAACATTCCAGAAAATTTTCCAATTAGGAAGAGTCCGTCCATGGGAAGTTTGGGAGTTTGCTCCACAATACTATAGGTTAAAACACTGTTGGCAGTATTTTCTTCATCCCTGTCATGTGCAGTAAGGGTCCCAATACTGCTACCTATGAGGAAGAAAAGAAGGAAATCCAACCATTACAGGCTCCATGTGATCTATTAAAACAGTTTCACTAGATAAGCACATTCCTAGAAAACAACATGAATAACTTTGGATAGCGGACAAACAGTCTTAGATTTATTTTGGTTCTATCCTATCATGTTGTAGGAAATAAGAATAAAAAAAAGCTTCCTCTTCAAAGCTTTCCTTCTAATTCATTATGAATAAATAACAGTTTCTTCAAAGATTAATTTACTTTAAAGCTTTTGCTAATAATCTTAAAGTAGCTATTAGTCATAAGAAATAAGTGCATCCCATGTTCTTAGTTCTTACATTTTAACCTAGATATTTGCCCTGACATGCCTGGACAAGCCCAGGCGAGTCTTAGGTCATAGCTTGTTCCCCTTCCTAATTTGGAAATGTTATTGCTTCTGTAAGCATTTCTCAAGTTGCCTCCTCTTTTTCTTTGTTCTCGTCTGCCTTTACCGCTTTAGAAAATTTCCAAGTTTTTAGCCAATTAGGTCAAGCATAGAATATGAGGTCTCATTCCAACCAATGGAAACTGGACACAGCAGTAGGGCAATTACGTCAGGTTATGAAAGTTATAAATGTCCGTGTCTCCTCTGTTCAGGTGTGCTCTCATGGCAAGACTGCCAGTGAGTTGCACCCTTCCTGCAGGAAGTAAAGCTAGCCTTGCTGAGTGATCCATTGTCTTGGTGTGGATTTTTCCCAATGTTATAAACCTGTTTCCAACAATGTAATGGGTTGAATAGTATATAGTTAGCCAGGGCCATCATTAAGTATCATGGATTAAACAACAGAAACTTATTTTCTCATAGTTCTGGAGCCCAGAAGTCTGTGATCAAGGTGTCACCAGGGTTGGTTTCTTCTGAGGCCCTTCTCCTTGGCTTGTGGGTGGCTGTCTTTTCCTCCCAGTGCCTTCATAGCACCTTCCTTCTGAACCTCCCTATGTCCACATTTCCTCTTATAAGGAAACCAGTCATATTGGATTAGGACCCACTGTAAGGACATTTTACCTTAATTACCTCTTTAAAAACCTTATCTCCAAATACAGTCACATTCTGAGGTACTAGGGGTTAGAACTTCGCCATTTGAATCTGGGGGAGGGAGGGGACAATGCAGTTTAGAACAGAGGGTTACGACCTCAACATATAATTTAGGGGGCAGCGGGGTACACATTCAGCCTGTAATACCTAGTACTCCCTCCCAAAACTTCATGTCTACCAGAACCTGAGCATGGAACTTATTTGCAAATAGGGTCTTCCCAGATGTCACTAGTTAAGGATCTGGAGATGAAACAATCCTGGATTTAGAGACAGCCCTAAATCCAGTGACAGGTGCGCCTGTAAGAAAGGAAACACAGAGATGCACAGAGAGCGAGAAATGATATGGAGGAGGAAGCCAGAAGTTGGAGTTATGCTACCATAAGTAGCCCCAGAATGCCAGATGCCAACAGAAGCCAGAAGAGGCAAGGAAAGATTCTCCCCTTCAGACTCTGGAGAGAACGTGGTCCTGCTAGCACCTTGATTTCAGACTTCCAGCCTCTAGGACTAGGAGGGAGAAGGTTTCTGTAGTTTTAAGCCACCAAGTTGGTGGTGGTTTGTTGCTGCAGCCCTAGGACACTAATACACATGGCAAAATCACTAAATAAAGAGAAGCCAGCCCTAGGTTTCTTCTAAGCAACTTCATGGATCAATTGCAGAGACTGACTCTACCCTAAAGACAGCACAGGGCAGAGACCAGGTAGGATCCTCTCTGCCATGCTGTAGTTTGTGGTCCTAAGTATTTTATTCCTGTGACAGTTTCAGTCCAGGGAGTTCTACAAGTTAGTGGCTATGACTTGGTCCTGTACTCAGCTCTGGATGAGTTCTGACAGGTTCCAGACCATTCTACTCTGGGAGGTAGGAATTGTGGGTCTCTTTATATGCAGCAAGAATCCCACGTAGGAGCTCAAACTTGAATTCATCCCATTCTTGGAGTTACACCCTGCCCCCCATTCATTGACACAGTTTGCATCCACTGACACATATGGAAATTTTGAGGTTTTTTGGTTTTGGGTTGGGCGAGGAAAAAGAAAGTACCTATGTTATGTCTACAGTGGAGCTGGATACATGCAGATATGTCTCATGGGCTGCATGCAGGGACCATGAAAAGGAGTAGGACAGAACAGAATATGTATCTAGTGTGTATGGCATGCATATGCCCTTGCAAGAAAAGTATCTGTGTGCTGGGATGAAAGAGCATCTTACTCAATTCTGTGGTCTTTTGGTGTCTCAGCAGCCCTACTGTGGCCCTATCCCCTCAGCAGGTGAGCAAGAAACTGTTAGATATAGTGAACCCCAAGTTTTTCTTCAAATAATTAGTATGTCAGCATGTTCAGCTCTCTTATTCTTTAATTATCCATTTTAAAGTTTAACTTCCTTTTAGTTTCAGTAAACAAACTTTTCCACCAGTTCTAATCCGTAGTTCACATCTGTTCCCCCGGTCCCCTGCTCCATCCTGACTCATTCCAGTTACCTGCTCCAGTCAGCTGCTTTGACCCCTGGTTACCTGCTCTGACCTGCCCATAACCATCCTTTCTGCCAAACTACCCACCCCACCACTCCGGCTCATATCCTTGCTCCCTTTAAAATAGCCAATTGGAATTAGACTAGACTGTGTGTTCTAACCCTAGCCAGTAGGGGAACAACATAGCAGTAGGGGTGACCTCGGTCAGGAAAAAGTACCCCTTCCCCTCCCTTGTCCAGGTGTGCGCTCACCATTGTTCCATCTATGAGCTGCACCCTTCTATAGAAGTAAATAGCCTTGCTGAGGAAATTCATATTCGAGTGCTACTTCTTTTGTGGCACCGAAAATTTTACATATAACAAAACTGAGGACACTGTCTTCGTCTCACTCCACAGGAAACTTCCATGCTGCCAGAGGCACCAGGAGGACTGCAGGCATCAGAGGACACCCCTCACTGGGAGCAGAGGACCCTGTGGATCCGTTGGAAGTGAGAGGAGAATCATGTCTCTGAGTGACTGAGGCCAGGAGCAGGTGGCAGCTCAAACTGATACCGAGTATACACGGCATCTCTTGGAAATATGCAGAAATATTTAGGGAGGTGAGGCTTTTATGAGAGTCTAAATTTTCTGTATGAACATATAAGACTTGGGGACAAGTGAGATTCAAGTAAAAATGTTAGTGTTGCTATCACTTGGGGACATGAGTCCCACAAGATACCTAACAGGAGAATGTGAATACACTGGGGAATGAAATATATATGTCTGTGTGTGTGCGTGCGTGCGTGTGTGTGTATACACACACACACACATATATATATATATATTTATACACACACACACACACAGACATATATATACATATAAATGGGGTCTTACACTGGGGAATGAAATATATATGTCTGTGTGTGTGTGCGTGCATGTGTGTGTGTGTATACACACACACACACACACGCACACACACACAGACATATATATACATATAAATGGGGTCTTGCTTTGTTACCCAGGCTGGAGTGCAGTGGCATGATCTCGGCTCACTGCAACCTCCACCTCCCAGGTCCAAGAGATTCTCGTTCCTAAGCCTCCCAAGTCGCTGGGATTACAGGCATGAAGCACCATACCTGGCTAATTTTTCTATGTTTTGTTTTTGTTTTTAGGAGAGACAGGGTTTCACCATGTTGGCCAGGCTGGACTTGAACTCCTGGCCTCAAATGATCCACCCATCTTGGCCTCCCAAAGTGCTGGGCATGATTATAGGCATGCACCTGGCCCAATTCAGTATTTTATCAAGGTTTTATTTGTTGGTATTTTCACCTACTCATGTCCTGTCAGCTCAGCTAGACAGTAAGTCTCCACGGGGAAGGAGTATTGTCTTGTACCTCTCTCAGGTTACATATATAGAATATGCTCCATTGATTTGTAAGAATTCCTGGTCCACTAAAGACTGAAATATTTTTACAAAATAAATTCTCACCTTTACAGAGGCAAATAGCATGCTGGGCCCCTTCAAAATTTATTCTACCAACAATGACATCTTCAGTCTCAGAAAACCAACACTATCCTCTTCCCAAATGAGGTAGGTGCCTCTAAAAAGGCTCCTAGCAATCCCCGTATCACCTGGTATTTGTGCTTTTTCATAACCCCATCCTTTTGAGTGCAGGCTGGGCCTAGCGACTTGTTTCTAATGGCAAAAGTGATGGGATCGCTTCCAAGATTAGGTCATAGAAAGACTGACTTCCATCTTGCCTGTCCTTTCCTGCTCTGCCCTGCTTCTCTCTTCCCATCTCCCCTTCTCTCTCAGAACTCTCACTCCGAATTAGAGGTACCCAGCTGAACTGCACTCAGATTCCTGACTCACAGAAACTGTGACATAATACATGTTTGTTGTTTTAAGCTGCCAAGCTTTAGGGCAATTTGTTTTGCAGAAATAGGTAACAAATGCACTAAATGTTTGACCCAATGTAAAAGAGGCTTGAGGTGTCATGTCAAGGTCAAGGAAGGTTGTCAAAGATTTTCCACCTTTATTCAGTGTCACAGACCATTCCAGATTTCCCAAAAGGGTGATGGCACATGTGTTTGTTGGCTTTTGTGACACATTCCATTGTTACACAATTGTCACTGTGAGAAGATTCTTCCTTATAATGAACTGAAATCCTTCAAGCTGGCATTAACCCTTCCTGTTGTGGCAAGAGTTGGAATAAATGAAAGAGCGGACCTGCACAGAATACAGTGACACAGAACACACTGACGATAGGCAGCCCACACGACACCTGACAGCAAGAAATAAAATAATGAGCAGTGTGAGGAAGCCGCTCCAGCAGCACCCACCAAGCCTCTATGGAGGCACCCACTCTATCAGAGGTGTGTCTGGTGAGAGGTAGAGGAACCAAAAAAAAAAAAAAAAAGTGAGCCCATCCACAAGGCATATGAGGGTCTGTCCACAGGGCAGCAAAGCTCTAGAAATAACAGTCATAAGAGGCTGCTGCACTTGGAAGCCTCTGAAATGTACACTGCAAAACAGAACAAAACATTTCAAGAAATGCCAGTCTGTTCAGTCAGGGGGCTCAATGCCAAGGGATAAATAGACAAGCATTGTCCCAAACCCAGAGAAGCCATAAAACTCCCCGAAATTATAATATTCTTATAGGAGCTGTTGTATACAAACTAACAAGCCATCAGAGGACACAGTAAAAGAAAACATGGTTAGACAAAGCAAAACTGACAAAAATAGAGGGACTTGGACTTCATGTAGCAGCCTCTTGAATTATATTGTCAGCTTCTCAGAGAGGGAGGCCCAAGGGTCAAAAGTCAACTTCCATTGGTATTGCTTGCTTATTGCAGGGTGTCTGACTTTGGGTGTAAATGTTTAAATTCTTTGACAAATGTGATGAGATTATATCTCTTTTAAATGAGATTAGAGGTCAAAGAATATATGGGGAATCCTGCAAATGAGATATCCCTATACATGTGTATAAGATACTAGTGTAGGTAGTTGTGATACTAATGAGAGTGGTAAGGATAATCATAGCAGTGATAATTGTAGTAGTGGTAGTGGTTGTTATAAAAGCCCCAGTTTAAGAATACTACTCAGATACTGTTTGATTCCAAATATGGTACCTACGTGACTCCCAAGGTGCAGTCAACCTCTGTGCTGTGCAAGACATGGATTATTGACGCAATAAGGTCTCCTGCCTTTTACCCAACAGAGGAGAGAAATGGAAGGCAGTTACACAGCATTAGGCAGCTCTCATTTCTTACCCAGTCGTTCATTCTCCTGGACCTCAAGTACGCTTACTGGTGATGGACATGTAGGTGGATTATCATTAATGTCTTTAACTTTTACACGAATTGTCAGCGGGTATGAAAGTGCTTCTCCATACTCATCCTTTGCAACTGCATAAAAAACATACTACAACAGGAAAGTCAGAGTTAAGACAAGACTCACCCACCACCCTCTGCAAAAGGCAGAGAAAATAGCTATTTCATTTCTATGTCATTTACTCCCTTATTTTTAATTTACTTAAAACTGGGAAATAAGAAAAAATGAGATGGGTCAGAATTATGTGAAAATTATCATGTCTTTGAAAACCAATAATATGCTGAAGTCTGGAGTGTGTGAGAGTGTGTGTGTGTGTGTGTGTGTGTGTGTGTGTATGTTTTAAGTAAAATCCATTTTGCTCTCAACTGTGAATGAGCATGGGACTTTGTCTTGTTGCCTGTGAAACTCTTCTCTTTTACTCACTGCATCCTTTTCTTCTCGGTCCAGGGGCTGAGTCACATAAATATTTCCTTCCTGGTCAATTGAAAATGGGAATCTTGGCCACTGCTCTTTGTCAACTAAGGAATATCGTGCACCAGGATCATTCCACTGCACCTGCAGGACCCAAAGTCAACTGTGAGGAAAGCTACATTTGGACAGAGAGAACTGGAAAGGAAATAATTTTCTGGTTCTCAGAAATCTGACAACCTTGTTTGTGTGTCTGTGGTTTCTTATAACAACTGAATTACATTTTTCACTTTCAACCTAAAATAAATCTGTTCCCCGCTCCACCCCCACCACCAAGTTATATTGCTCGAAAAAAGCACACCAGGGAATTTTTCTTCTCTAAAGCAATTCTTCACAAACACTCTAAAGGGTTTCTGGGTTGCTTTCTTTTAGAAGTCTGACTATGAAAGCTTCCTATCCATGAAACATCAATTTAAGAAACAAAATGTACTTTGTAGCTGGCAGTGTCTGAAGACTAAGCTGTGATGTGTGGTGAATGTCTAACACTCACCAATGAAGATGAATAGGGGCAGTAGGGGCCACTCTAAAGTTCTCTCCATGCCATTAAGACAAATGATACAAAAATAAGGACATTCCATCCCTAAATATTTAGTCTTAGAGACTTCAGAGATGAGAATAACTGCCAACTCCTAGGGTTGTTTGTAAACAACCTGGCAAAAATAAAAAAATAATATAAGTAAGACCAATCTACTCGCTATATAGACAGAGCCTGGTCTCTCTGATATATTAATAATGTTTACTGAGTTTGCCACATGGCAGACATAATTCTAAACATATTTATGTGTTATCTCATTTAATCTTCAAACAGTCCTATGAAGTACAGACTACTGTTATCTCCCTTTTATAATGAAGAAAAACTAGGGCACAAAAAAATTAAGTGACTCACCCAAGGTCCTACTGCTAGTTGAAATTTCCACAGTAAACTATCCTCAGAGCAGCCTGGGAAGGTATCACAGAAGAAACTTTGTCCCTTCCTAATTATTTAAGCATCACCCATTGTCCATGCAAAGACTACCATCTTGGTTCTAAAGGGAGTTCCTCTTGTGTCCTAAAAATTTGCCCTGAGTTCCTTTCTTTCTGTTGAGCTCTGCTCCTTCTCTCTCTTCTTTTGGATTTTATAATACCTAAAGCATTTTCTCCAGGCCTGAAAATTGGGTAGGGACTCTAGAATGTTTCCTTGGTAGCCCCAAGAGCCACTAAGCATACATTCTTTGCAGCATTTACAAATTCCCATGGGGGTAACCTGAATAATAGCTAGGAAGACTTTAGGCCCCCAATCGGAAATGCTCATGGTAATGAGTGCTGACATGCTTTTTTTCTAACTGGAAAAGCAGAATTCTTCCTGCTGTTGTTCCTTTCCCCAACCCCCTGAAGTTGAAGTTCTTTAATTCAACATTCAATAAAGAAATAAATAAATGTCCCTTGGCCCATCCCAATAAATATGATGGGATAAGCCATTCCAGGGCCCCTCAACAATAGTAGCATTAAAAAAAAAATTTAGGGGAACTACAGACTAGTACTACTTTATAGTATTAATATCTTTTAATATCTAGTATTTTATCTACTTTTACAGATACTATCTCACTTAACCTTCACAAAACACTGAAGTATTATCCCTACTTTATTGATGAGTCATTGGGGCTGGAAATAGTTAAATGACTTGCTTATGATCAGTCATTCAAGTAATGGGATGGGAATATGATTTCGTTCATCTGCTTCCAAATCCAGGGATCTCCCACCAACCCACAACTTTCATGT
Organism: Cacajao melanocephalus; assembly: GCA_963573385.1. Classification (NCBI taxonomy): domain Eukaryota; kingdom Metazoa; phylum Chordata; class Mammalia; order Primates; family Pitheciidae; genus Cacajao; species Cacajao melanocephalus. The sequence goes on along the minus strand of CAUYLG010072658.1, from coordinate 44,270 downwards.
CAAGGAATCTCCTGGGCTTCCAGAAAATATCAAATCTGGGTGGGGTCCAGAGTGGATTTCTAGGAGCTAAGGTAGGAGGGGGCGCAGGGTAAGAGCACATGCCATGAAGGCTGGGAAGTAGGAGCGTCTGAACGGCGGGGAGAGGCACACACAGGAGATAGAAGGCCCGGGCGAGGGAGTTTCCAAGTGGAAAGGTTCCCTGCTATGATCCCTTTACCCCTAGCCCATCCTATCTCTGTCTCTCAGCCTATGATGGGGAAGGTCTATTGCATCAAGATTTTCTTCCACAATAATAACAAGCAGCCTTTCAAAACTATTTGTAACCCCCAAATCAACCCATGTCCAAATATACAATGTGTGCACCATATATGACCCATTGCAGGGCAGCCATATCCCAAACTCACAGGGAACAACAAACATCACTTCTGTCTACTTTTAAGGTGAGGGTGAGGAAAGTTCTCTCTGAAAGCAAAAATGTATATCTGATGTGGTTTGGATATCTGTCCCCTCCAAATCTCATGTTGAAAATAATCCCCAGTGTTGGAGGTGAGGCCCAGTGGGAGGTGACTGGATCATGGGGGCAGATCCCTCGTGAATGGCTTAGCATCATGCCCTTGGTGATAAGTGAGTTCTCACTCTGAGTTCACATGAGACCTGGTGTTTAAACATGTGTGGCTCCTCCCAACTAACTCTCTTGCTCCCACCCGTCATGTGATGCTCCTGCTCCCCCTTTGCCTTCTGCCATGATTGTAATTTTCCCAAGACCCTCACCAGAAGCAGATGCTGGAGCTATGCTTGAACAGCCTGCAAAACCATGAGCCAATTAAACTTCTTTATGAATTACCCATCCTTGGGTATTTTTTTATAGCAATGCAAAAATGGCCTAACACAATATCTGCATCCAAGTTTTCTGTCCATGATGCATGGTCAAGTCCAGTGACTCGGGGCCAGGGCTATATATTGTGCTTTATAATCATGCTATGCAAAAATGTATCTAATAAATGTATCAGTGAAGATGGTGAGGGCGGGTCTCTACAAAGTGAGGCCATTTATCTAGTTGGCTCTCAGTACTACCTCGGTACTACTCTACTTGGGCTTGGGTACTACCTGAGTGATTTTGATGGGGTGAGGATCCGTTGAGTTTTCCATCATCTCCACAAGTTCTGGTGCTTTCCAAATATTCTCTGTCACTATGATATCCACAGATGTGGTATCACTGAAGGAATTCTCACTCTGGCCGCCCATGTCCTTCACTGAGACCACCAGATTATAGGAAGGATTCTTAGCAGGATCTAATTCCTTAGCTCCTATGAGAAGTAGGGGAGAAGGGAATAGGAAGCGTCTCTGGAAGAAACAGACCCAACTACTCCCTTTTTCTGACCGAGATAGTCCTACCAGGGCACCCCTGAACGTACCTTCTCGGGTAAGAGAGATGCCCCCCGTTTTGTTGTTGATCTGAAAGTACATGATATTGTTGATCATGGGAAGCTGGATAACAATCTGGTAGTAAAGCTGGGCATTGGGAGTGGCCGGATCATCCAGGTCTGTGGCGTTGACATACAAGAAGGGCTTTCCTGTTTAACAAAGCATACCGAGAAAATAGAAAAAAGATATTAATTGAAACCCAAACCAACCACAGCGACTTTTTCCTTCTAAAAAGTGGAGATAGAATGGGAAAAGGTATAATTCACACTAGTGGTGAAATAAAAATTTATCCCACTCCCCTTCCCTAAAATAAGATTTCTCAAGGTCTGGTCTAAGACCCTCTAGGGGTCCCTGAAACTGTTTCAAGTGCTCTATGAAGCTAAAGGTCATATATGTGTAAATGATCCATTTAAAGTACAAGATAATTTAATGGATTTTAGTGTAAAAGAATGGAAAATATGGCATTGATATTGATTTCACTTTGCAACTAATATTTAAGAAACTACCGTATATTGAGTTTGGGTGTAGTACTAAAGAGTGTCCAGTTATCTGAAAATACTATTAAAATATTCCTCTCTTGTCCAGCTGCATATCTGTGTGAGGCTAATTTTCCTTCATATACTTCAACCAAAATAGCACATGGCAACAGAATGCATGTAGAGACAGACATGAAAATCCAAGTATTTTCTATTAACCTAGACGGTAAAGAGATTTACAAAGATTAAAGCAATGCCACTTTTCACTGTTTTTGTTTTGAATATACAATTATTTTTCATAAATTCGTTGATTAGTGTTATTTTAAATAATAATTTTTTAAATTTCTAATACAGTAAATGTTGATAGATATAACCAGTGATGTATTGGAGACAGCCAATGAGACTCAGTTGTTGAATTTTCAGAAATTTTCTGCATCAATTAACACCAATGGTCACTTGCAATGGACCATGGTAGGAGTATTTGCAACACGGAAATTGGAAAATTCTACAAATCAGAGCTTTGTTCCCCCCAAATAGCTGTTAAGCCTTTACCAGGACACCACTGAATATAACCCATGTGTCTAAAAGTCCTTTGGAGTCCCCAGTAAATTTTAAGAGAATATACAAGTCCTGAAACCAAAAAGTTTGAGAACCATTTCCCTAGAAGATTCTATTAGTGAAAAGAGAAAAGGTACAGCCTGGAGGTCTGGAGGCTTCACATTTAGCAGAGTCTGTGTGAGTCTTTGGCATGCAGTCTGAGGGACAGGGACATCACTCCACATAATAAAGTGAAGTGAATTTTTTTCCTAAATTATTGGAAGTAGGCATTGAAGAAAGAGAAGGAAAAGATTAAGTAACTTAAAGAGAAGCTTGATGGTGGGATGATGCAAATGGCCCCAAGTCTTGATTAGTATTATTTTAAATGAATATGTTTTTAGACTTCTAATACAGTAAATGTTGACAGATATAGCTAGTAATGTACTAGAGACAGCTTATGTTTCTGAGAACTCAGAAGTCTAATATTCATTTATGTTGTGTGCATTGTTAGGAGGTGATGGTCCTTCCCAGCAGCCTGCTGGACACACTCATGCCTTATGAAGGGCTCTTGTGAAAGTGCAAAGTAGAAGGTCAATGTGGTATAGAGAAGGGCTGAGCCACAGCTGGGACACAAGAAAAGAGCTGGAAACCACCAGTGACGATGGCAATGGAGGTTCCTGAGGAGACACAAGGGAGTAAGTTCACCTTTCTAGAGTGTTCTAAGCTCTGAGGTATCTTAAAGCTCACCCTAGAAAACAGTTTTTAACTAGAGGTAATTTTTTTTTTTGGAGACAGAATCTCACTGTGTTGCCCAGACTGAGTGCAATGGTGTGATCGTGACTTACTGCAGCCTGCAAAGTGATTGTGCTGCCTCAGCCTCCCAAGAAGCTGGGACTATAGGCATGTACCACCACACCTAGCACACTTTATTATTTTTTGTACAGACAAGGTACAAAAAGGTCTCATTCTGTTGCCCAGGCTGGTCTCAAACTCCTGGCTTAAGTGATCCTCCCACCTTCGCCTCCCAAAGTGCTGGGATTTTGTGCCCCACTACCCCCAGCAGAGGACATTTGACAATGCCTGGAGACATTTTTAGTGTCACAACTTGGCAGGGGGCACATAATGGATAGAGGTCAGAGGGATGTTGCCAATCATCCCACAAGGCACAGAACAGCCTCTGATCAAAAAAAGAATTACTAGGCCCAAGATGTCAACACATAACGCTGTGGTTGAAAGAACATGCTCTAGAGCAATAGAGATAGTGAAACAACTCCCAGATCAGTGTGAAATGTAGGTAAAACAGTAAGTGCCTATTCAGTGACAGTTGCAGCTGTAAGCCACCAAGTCTGCCCCTTCCACCTGACACCCTTTCATCTTTCCATAAATATCTCTGGCCCCTGCCTGTTACCTGGCCGAGAGTTCTGCCTTACTGAGCCTTCGTACTTTGACTGGAGAAACATGGGTCGATTGTCATTGATGTCCTTCACTTCTATGGTGATGGGGACTGGACCCTCCACTATAGCTCCACTAGCATTCAGGGCTGCAACCTGATGTTGAAGAAAAGAGAAACATGTTGGTGAGACATGTCACATGCCCAAAAGTCACTGGAAGGAAATTAGAGCTCAAAGAACCAATGGCCTGGTGACTGTAGGAGAGAAAGAACTCATAAAAGCCTAAATTTGGAGCTGCTAAAAGGGAGGTTGTATCAGTTAAGCCTGGCTAATCATGACAGTGACTTCCTAGCAGTGGGGTGTGCTGGACACTGAACATGTGTCTGTTCTGGATGGCTGGAGCACTTGGACCCCTGAGAATATGAAAGTGTTGTGTCCTCTTCCAGAGTCATTTTGGTGGTCAGCCTGCAGGGCCCGCAGCAGAAGTACCAGACAGAAAGTTTTTATCTCACTCTTTTTTCCATAGTTAGCTTTCTGCCTTTACTAGGTATTTAGATACCAACCATGATAACTAAAGGAGAATGGGTGGGAGAAGGATCAGCTTCTGGCTATCGGTTCCTTCTGCTTCTTCCAAAGCTCAAAGAAGCTCCATCCCAGCACCGATGCAGCCTTCTTTATGAGTCTAAGCCAATGCAAGGGCCCCAGGCAGATACCACTGAAGTATCGGAAACATGTTGACTTTTGATCCAAGTACCTAAGCATGGCCTTATTTGGATAAGTAATGCCATCAGATGGTCCTGGCAGTGTAAATGGGGTTACTCTGGTTAAAAAGCCTAAAGAAAAGGATATGTTTGCCACACCCCTCTGCAGTTGGTAAGAAATGGACATATGAGGATTGCAAAAGCATGCCATTAATGTAAGGAAAGCTGTAACTGGAGTCTATGCAAGGGAGGAAGGTGCCAGCAATACTTCCAGAACAAAGGGTGCCCAGAGAGGCTAGAATTAGATTCCTTCACCTGGTGTCAATTTACCTGGAGATTATGAGTGGATCTTGCTTCCCTGTCCAAGGCTCTGGTGTAATACAGGAGTCCATCCTGTTCTATCATAAATATGTTGTCCGTCTCCCCAGTTAGTTCAAAAGTCACAGCAGGAGGATTGGCCTTAAACTAGGGGGGAAAAAAGCAAAAAATAGATTAGGTTGTAAGGGAAAAAGCAATGTTGTGGAATTTGTAAAGGGTCACCAATTTCAGGTAAAATTTTCATTGCTTCAATTACTAAATAAGAAATCCTCAATTTTTAAAGCAGTGCCTTCTAAAAGTTTGCTTGCACAATAACTGTGTAACATTCAACATACATTTTCCTCAAGAAACAGTATATAATATCATTTGATACATTGACAAAACTCATTGATGCTTTAAATTGTAGCTGGGATTAAAAGAGACTTTTTGCTAATATCTGAAATCTATGACATTACTAGCTTCTAAGAAACATTAGAAGGGGTAGCTTTCTTGCTAGGATAAAATGTCATTTAGCACTACTAAAAATTGTGTCAAAGATTAATAGGCACGTTAATGTTAAGGAAAGTTTATAAGTGGCTTCAACTTAATGCAAACGTTATGTGATAATCTATTACTTTTTCAGAAGTCAAAAAGATTCAGATTTTCACCATATTCATAGATATGGCTATATCACTTTTAAAACCACGAGAACAGAAAATTCACATAAAATGAAGAAAACATAAAAGTTCAACCTTATTAAGTTTTAATATACTTTTATATATTTTATTAACAAATTTAAAACAATATCAACGTTAGTATGGTTGTAAAGAAACGTTGATGGAAATATAAATTCCTATAATCCTTATAGAAATAACTTGAGGCATAAAATTTTATACCCTTTGATAGCAAACATTACTATATAGAATTTACCATAAGGAAACATTTTTTTCAAACAAGTACATGCTTGTAGTGTAAATAACTTTATTTATAATACCAGTAAGGTTGAAAACTCCTAAATGGTCAAAAAAAGGACAGCAAAATTATTACGGCACATAAACTTGACAGAATATTAATCATTAAAATGTTCATTCTACAAATTATGAGGAAACATAAGAAACAATGATGTAAAGTAACAGAAGTAAATTTGAGAGTAAATCTAGATTGATTGTTGCAGTACCAAAAGAATTCGTGTCAGTAGGTAAGAAATGGAATTTTAAAAAAATACAAAATAGTTGATGTGTTAAATGGGTAAGATTATAAGTAAAAAAGTATTTGTGTATCCTTGCTTGTTGATATTATATTGTTTATATAATAAATGAAAATGTTGCTATTTTATATTTTCAGAAAAGGACCTGGACATCAGTGGGAAAGGTGGAGTAAGGACCTGCAGAAAACTGCTTCTCCATAAAAGCAATGAGAACGCTGGCAAAAATTATAAATATCATCTTTTTCAGAATATGGGACATTAACCAGATGCTTGCAAAGTCCAAGGAATGTTTATTTTAAAAAAGAAAAAACTACTAAATATCAGTGAATGCCAAGCTTTGTGGTGTTTTAATGCATTGTAATCCCATGGTCCTTTCCTAAGATCTGAAGTAGACTTGAAGACAACAGCCTCATGCTACAGTACCATGAAGAGGGCACGAAGTGTTTGTATCTTCCCAAAAGCTCCACCACCAGAAAACTATCATTATCTATCCTGTTGGCATTTCCCTGGGAACACCTACTCAAAGGCTTATCTTCAATTGACCTGACTCAGAATTCACACACTACACACAATTTTTCCCCTGCGGCATTTGTTGAAAACAACCATCAGCAATTGTTCAACACTGCAGTTACCTGAGACTGTGATAACAGTTGAAGCAAAGAAGCAGCTGACCAAAACACTTAGAAAGTGAGGAGGGGTGGGAGGAGAAAAATTAAGAAAAAAAAAAAAAGAGAGAGAAAGCCAGAAAACGAGATGTCCATAAGGGGCTTTGAAAAGCTCTAATATATTCCGGGCAATCTGTAAAGCCACCATCATGAGCAGGGCTGACCTCATGCCTGGGAAAGGACTAAGAAGGCCCTAATCCCTCACCTCCGGCTGACCTGGAAGCTCTGCATAAGCAGAAAGGAAAGGCTAAGGCAGAGTTGTAAACAGCCTGCCACACAGTTGAAGGTGTGTCCCAACATGCACACAGTGCCCCTTGGTAAACACCAGGAGACTTACTGGCTTAAGGCATTTAAGGAAATCTCTATCTAGTCGTTAGCTGAACACTAAGCTAACTAAGCAGAGACTTCAGTGGCTAGACATGACAAAGAATACAGACTTTACAGAATTCATTCAGGAAAGTCACTAAGTAAACAAACAGCATCAACAACCAACTCTAGGAAAAACAGATATATGATTTCTAGAGTTGCCACATCGATTATTTAAAATGTTCAGTTTTCAACAAATTATGAAACATACAAAAATATTAAAAAGTTAAGTCAATAGAAACTGTCCCTAAGAATCCCAGATGTTGGATTTAACTAAAGATTTTAAATAATCTATTTTAGATAGATTCAAAAACTAAAAAAAATTATCTCAAAAGAATTAAAGTTTAAAAACAATGTCTCATCAGATATAGAATACTGATTAAAAATAGACATTTTTAAAAATAGAAATTCTACAGTTGATAAGGATAACTGAAAGGAAAAATTCATAAGAGGGTGTTCAAAAGCAGATTTGAGCTAGCAGAAGAAAGAATTTGTGAACTTGAAAACAGATTAATAGAGATTATCTACTCTAAGTACAGAAAGAAAAAAAAAATGAACAGATCCCCGGGGACCAGTGAAACACTATCAAGCAGACAAGCATATACATAATAAAAAGTTCCAGAAGGAAAGGAAAGAGTAAAGTGGTAAGGAAGATTATTTGAAGACAGAATGACCCAAAACCTCACAAATTAAAGAAAAACATAAATCTATATATCCAACAATCAATGAACTCCAAATAGAATAAACTCAAAGAAATCCAAACCTAGTCACATCATAAACATTTGAAAGATAGAGAATCTTGAAAATGCATAGACTCATCACATACAAAGGATCCTCAATAAAATTAACAGCTGATTTTCCATGGATATCAGGAGGCAGTGGAATGACACATTCAAAGTGCTGAAAGAAAAAGAGTGACCAAGTAAGAATTGTAAATCCAACAAAGCTATCCTTCAGAATGAGAATAAAATTAAACTATATTACTATCAGACAAAACAGACTTTAAGACAAAATTTTCAGAGACAAAAAAAAGGATATTCTATAATGATACAAGGGTCAATCCATCAAAAAACCTTAACGATTATAAACATATATGCACCTAACAATGGACCTCAAAACACATGAAAGAAAAGCTGACAGAATGGAAAGGAAATTTAATAATTCAACAGCAATAATTGAAGATTTCAAGACTTCACTTTAAATAATAGAAAATTAATAAGGAAACAGAAGACTTGACCAATACTATAAACCAATCAGAAGCTAACAGACACCCAATGCTCCATCCAACAAAAGCCAATTACATGGAACATTCTCCAGGATAGGTTATTTGTTAGATCATAAACAAGTCTCAATAAATTTAAAAGGATTGAAGTTAAACAAAGTATTTGACAACTGAATAAAATTAAATATAATAGAAGGAAATTTGGGCAAATCACAAATATGGGGAAATAACATACTCTTTGGTCAAAGAAGAAATCAAAAGGGAAATTAGAAAATACTTTGATATAAATGAAAATGAAAAGAAACACAGCATGCCAAATCTTATGGGATGCAGATAAAGCAGTACTTAGAGGAAAATCTATCGCTGTAAATATTTAAAGTTAAAAAAGATGAAATATCCCAAATAACCTAATCTTCTACTAAACACACACACACACACACACACACACACACACACAGACACACACAAGAAAAAGAATAGCAAAGGAAGCAGAAGAAATTAATAAAGATCAGAATGTAAATTAATAAAATGGAGAATATAAAAGCACAGGAGAAAAGCCAACAAAACCAGAGTTAATTATTGAAAAGATCCACAAAAGTGACAAATTTTTGACTAGACTGACCAAGAAAAATGAAGTAAGATTCAAATAACTAGAATCAGGAATCTAAGAGGACATACTACTAACAATCTTATAGAAACAAAAAGTATTAAAGAGTATATTATGAGCAATTGTTTTCATCTAGACAACCTAGATGAAATGGGTAAACTTCTAGATAGATAAAAACTATTAAAACTGACTCAAGAACACATAGAAAATCTGAATACAGCTAAAACAAGGGATTGTGTTAGTAATCAAACAATTTCCACACACAGAAAAGCCCAGAACCAGATGGCTTCATTAGTGAATTGCACCTAACATGTAAAGAAGAATTAACACCAAACCTTCAGAAATCCTTCCAAAAACCAGAAGAGTAAGGAACATTTACTCAGCTCATTCTATGAGGCCAATATCCTGATACCCAAACCAGAAAAAGTCAATGGAAGAAAACTTCAGACCAGTATCTCTTTTGAATATAGACACAAAATTTGTCAATGAAATACTAGCAAGCTGAATCCAGCAACATATGAAAAGGATTATATACCATTACCAAGTCGAAATTATCCCAGAATACAAAGCTGGTTCAATATATGAAGGTCAATTAATGTAACACCCTATATTGATAGAATCAAGGACAAAAACCACATATTTCAATAGCAGCAGAAAATCATTTGACAAAATCCATCATCCTTTCATGATAAAAACATTCATCACACCAGGAATAGAAGGTGACTTCTCAGCCTAATAAAGGACACCTAAGTAAACCCCACAGCTAACATTGTACTTAATGGTGAAAGACTGAAAGCTTTCCCCATAAGATCAGAAATAAGACAAGGATACTTAATCTTCCAACTTCTATTTAACATTGTACTAGAGATTCAAGCAAGGGGAATTAGGCAAGAACAAGAAATAAAAGGTACCAAGATTAGAAATAAAAAAGTAAAACTATCTTTATTCACAGATGACATGATTTTACATAGGGAAAGTTCTACAACCCCCCCAACCCCCCCCCAAAAAAAAGCCCCATTACAGCTAATAAACAAGTATTATAAGGTTTCAGGATAAAAGATCAATAAATAAAAATCAATATATTTCTCTCCATTAGCAAAGAGCAATGAAAAAATGATATTTTTAAAACTCATTTACAATCAGATCAAAAAGAGTAACATATCTCAGAATAAACTTAACCAAAGAAATATGAGGTTTATAAGATAGAAACTACAAAACACTGTTGAAAGAAATTAAGATCTAAATAAATGGAAAGACATCCCATGTTTACAGATTTAAAAACCTAATGCTGTTAAGATGGCAATACTTCCCAAGTTCATCTACTGATTCAATACAATCCTTATCAAAATTACAGCTGCCTTGTTTGTAAATTTACAGGCTGATCCTAAAATTCATATGGAAATATAAGGGACTCAGAATAGCCAACAACAAAGTAGAAAGACTTAACGTTCTCTAATTTCAAATTTTACTGCAAAGGTATAGTTCCAGATAATGCAATACTGGCATAAACATAGATAGACATTTCTCCAAAGAAGATATATGAATAGCCAATTGCCACATGAAAAGATATTCGACATCAGTCATTAGTGAAATATAAACCAAAATCACAAAGAAATGCCACTTCACAACCACCAGGATAACTGTAATTTTAAAAGACAGATAAGAAGCTCTGAGGATATGGATAAATTGGAACTCATACCTTGCTGGTGAAATGTAAAATGATTCAGTTGCTTTCAAGAACAGTTTGTGGTTTCTCAAAGTTTAAACAGAATTAACTTTGACCCAGCAGTCCCACTACTGAGTGTGCATGGGTGGGTGGGTGTGTGTGTGTGTGTGTGTGTGTGTCCAAGAGAATTGAAAACATGTCCTCATAAAAAATTGTATATGAGAGGAGATGATCCAAGATGGCCAAATAGAAACAGCTCTGGAGTGCAGTTCCCAGCGAAAACGCAGAAGGTGAGTGATCACCACATTTCCAAATGAATTTTTACTGCCCACAGACCAGGAGATTCCTGGGCATAAAAGTGCCACGAGTCTCCAGTGCGGCTGTTTCGGCCAGTGCAGCGGGTCTCCACACAAAAACTCAAACAAATCAGGGCAGCTGTTTCAACTGGTGCCTGATATGCCTGGGAGACAGAGTCGCCCATTCAACTGAAAAAAAGGGGGCTGAAACAGGGAGCCAGGTGATCTGGCTTGGCAGGTCCCACTCCCACAAAGAGCAGCAATCTGAAACGCTCTGGACTGAGAGTTTCACAGGAAGCACAGATGGACTCGGGACAGTCCAGCTCTGTGGGGGGAAGGCTATCCAACATTACCGAGGCAGTCCACCACTACTGAGGCAGGGCACCATTACCAAGGCAGTCTGCCATTACTGAAGCAGTCCACCATTACCAAAGCAGACTGCCATTACTGAGGCAGTTCTAACTATACCTCTATAAACAAAACCACAGGGAAGTTCACAGAGCAGCTGGGCAGAGCCCACGGCAGCTCAGCAATGCCTCTGCTGGCAGACTGTGACTAGGCTACCTCCTCACTGGGCAGGGCATCACTGAAAAAAGGCAGCAGCACATCAGGAACTTATAAAGCCCCACCTTCCCAGGACAGAGCACCTGGGAGAAAAAGGTGGTTATGAGTTCTGCTGCAGCAGATTTAAACATACCTGCCCAGCAGCTCTGAGTGGAACAACAGAGCTCACAGCTCAGCACTTGAGCTCCTATAAGGGACAGACTGTCTCCTCAAGCAGCTCCCTGACCCCCATATATCCAAAAAAACATCTCATAAAGGAGAGCTCAGGCTGACATCTGGTGGATATCCTTCTGGGACAAAGATAAACAGAAGAAGAAACTGGCAGAAACCCTTACTGTTCTGCAGCTGCTGCAGGTGATCCCCAAGCAAGCAGGGTCTGGAGTGGACCTCAAGCAGTCCTACAGCAGAGGGACCTGACTGTTAGAAGGAAAACTAAAAAACAAAGACATAACTTGATCATCAACCAAAAGGATGTCCACTCAGAGACCCCATCCAAAAGTCACTAACTACAAAGACCACAGGTAGATAAATCCACAAAGATGGGAAGAAACCAGGGCAAAAAGGATGAAAACACCCAAAACCACAACGCCTCTCCTCTTCCAAGGGATCACAAGTCCTCACCAGCAAAGAAACAAGGCTGCATGGAGAATGAGTCTGAGGAATTGACAGAAACAGGCTTCAGAAAGTGGATAATAAAAAACTTCTCTGAGCTAAAAGAACATGTTCTAACTCAATGCAAAGAAACTAAGAACCTTGAAAAAAGGTTTGACAAAATGCTAATGAGAATAAACAGCTTAGAGAAGAATATAAATGAATTGATGGAGCTGAAAAACACAGCATGAGAACTTCACAAAGCATACATAAATTTCAATAGCAGAATCGACCAAGCAGAAGAAAGGATATCAGAGACTGAAGACCAACTCAATGAAATAAAACGAGAAGGCAAGAATAGAGAAAAAAGAGTAAAAAGAAATGAACAATGCCTCCAAGAAATATGGGATTATGTGAAAAGACCTAATCTACGTTTGATAGGTGTACCTGAATGTGACGGAGAGAATGAATCCAAGCTGGAAAACACTCTTCAGGATATTATCCAGGAGAATTTCCCCAACCTAGCAAGGTAGGCCACCATTCAAGTCCAGGAAATACAGAGAACACCACAAAGATATTCCCCATGAAATACAGAGAACACCACAAAGATATTCCTCATGAAGAGCAACCCCAAGGCACATAATCCTCAGATTCACCAGGGTTAAAATGAAGGAAAAAATGCTAAGGGCAGCCAGAGAGAAAGGTCAGGTTACCCACAAAGGGAAACCCATCAGAATCACAGCAGATCTCTCAGCAGAAATCCTACAAGCCAGAAGAGAGAGGGGGCCAATATTCAACATCCTTAAAGAAAAGAGCATTCAACCTAGAATTTCATATCTAGCCAAACTAAGCTTCATAAGCAAAGGATAAATAAAATCCTTTATGAACAAGCAATTGCTCAGAGATTTCATCACCACCAGGCCTGCCTTACAAGAGCTCCTGAAAGAAGCACTAAACATAGGAACAACCAGTACCAGCCACTTCAAAAACACACCAAATGGTAAAGAGCATTGACACAATGAAGAAACTGTGTGAACTAATGGGCAAAACAATCCGCATCAAAATGGCAGGATTAAATTCACACATAACAATATCAACCTTAAATGTAAATGGGCTAAACGCCCCAATCAAAAGACATAGACTGGCAAATTGGATAAAAAGTCAAAACCCATCAGTGTGCTGTATCCAGGAAACCCATCTCACATGCAAGGACACACATAGGCTCAAAATAAAGGGATGGAAGAAGATTTACCAAGCAAATGGAGAGCACAGAAAAGCAGGAGTTGCAATCCTAGTCTCTCATCAAATAGATTTTAAACCAACAAAGATCGAAAGAGACAAAGAAGAGCATTACATAATGGTAAAAGGATCAATGCAACAAGAAGAGCTAACGATCCTAAATATATACGCACACAATACAGGAGCACCTAGATACATAAAGCAAGTTCTTAATGACCTACAAAGAGACTTAGACTCCCACACAATAATAGTGGGAGACTTTAACACTCCACTGTCAATATTAGACAGCTCAAGGAGACAGAAAATTAACAAGAATATTCAGGAGTTGAACTCAGATCTGGACCAAGCAAACCTAATAGACATTTATAGAACTCTCCACCCCAAACCCACAGAATATACATTCTTCTCAGGACCACATCACACCTACTCTAAAATTGACTACATAATTGCAAGTAAAACATTCCTCAGCAAATGCAAAAGAACAGAAATCGTAACAGTCTCTCAGACCATGGTGCAATCAAATTAGAACTCAGGATTAAGAAACTAACTCAGAACCACACAACTTCATGGAAACTGAACAACTGGCTCTTGAATGTTGACTGGATAAACAATGAAATGAAGGCAGAAATAAAGATGTTCTTCAAAACCAACGAGAAAGAAGACACAACGTACCAGAATCTATGGGATACATTTAAAGCAATGTCTAGAGGAAAACATATAGCAATAAGTGCCCACACAAGAAGCAAGGAAGATCTAAAATTGACACCCTATCATCAAAATTGAAAGAGCTAAAGGAGCAAGATTTAAAAAAGAAAAAACCAAAAGCTAGCAGAAGACAAGAAATAACTTAGAGCAAAACTGAAGGCTACAGAGACACAAAAAACCCTTCAAAAAAAATCAATAAATCCAGGAGCTGTTGTTTTGAAAATATCAACAAAATAGACCATTAGCCAGATTAATAAAAAGAAAAGAGAGAAGAATCAAATAGATGCAATAAAAAATGACAAAAGGGATATCACCACTGATTCCACAGAAATACAAACTACCATCAGAGATTACTACAAACAACTCTGTGGACATAAACCAGTAAACCTGGAAGAAATGGATAAATTCCTGGACACTTACATCCTCCCAAGCCTGAACCAGGAAGAAGCTGAAACCCTCAATAGACCAATAACAAGGGCTGAAGTTGAGGCAGCAATTAATAGCCTACCAACCAAAAAAAGCTCAGGTCCAGATAGGTTCACAACTGAATTCTACCAGACATACAAAGAGGAGCTGGTACCACTCCTTCTAAAACTATTCCAAACAACCCAAAAAGAGGGAATCCTTCCCAAATCATTTTATGAGACCAATATCATCCTGATACCAAAACCTGGCAGAGACTCAACAAGAAAAGAAAACTTCAGGCCAATATCCATGATGAACACAGATGCAAAAATCTTCAATAAAATACTGGCAAACCGATTGCAACTGTACATCAAAAAGCTTATCCATCACGATCAAGTAGGCTTCATCCCAGGGATGCAATCCTGGTTCAACATACACAAGTCTATAAACATAATTGACCACATAAACAGAACCAAAGACAAAAACCACATGATTATCTCAATAGATGAAGAGAAGTCCTTTGACAAAATTCAACAGCCCTTTGTGCTAAAAACTCTCAATAAACTAGGTATGGACAGAACATATCTCAAAATAATAAAACCTACTTACAACAAACCCACAGCCAATATCATACTGAATGGGCAAAAACTGGAAGCATTCCCTTTGAAATGTGGCACTAGACAAGGATGCTCTCTCTCTCCACTCCTATTCAATATAGTATTGGAAGTTCTAGCCAGAGCAATCAGGCAAGAAAAGGGTATTCAATTAGGAAAGGAGGAAGTCAAATTGTCTCTATTTGCAGATGACATGATTGTATATTTAGAAGACCCCATAGTCTCAGCCCAAAATCTCCTGAAACTGATAAGCAACTTCAGCAAAGGCTCAGGATACAAAACCAATATGCAGAAATCACAAGAATTCCTATACACCAGTAACAGACTTAAAGATAGCCAAATCAAGAATGAACTGCAATTCACAATTGCTACAAAGAGAATAAAATAACTAGGAATACAACTAACAAAGGACGTAAAGGACCTCTTCAAGGAGAACTACAAACCACTGCTCAACGAAATAAGAGAAGACACAAACAGATGGAAAAACATTCCACACTCATAGTTAGGAAGAATCAATACTGTGAAAATGGCCATACTGCCCAATGTAATTTATAGATTCAATGCTAACCCCGTCAAGCTATCAATGACTCTCTTCACAGAACTAGAAAAAAAAACCACCTTAAACATCATGTGGAACCAAAAGAGAGCCCACATAGCCAAGTCAATTCTAAGCAAAAAGAACAAAGCTGGAGTCATCATGCTACCTGACTTCAAACTATACTACAAGGATACAGTAATCAAAACAGCATGGTACTGGTACCAAAACCAGAGATATAGACCAATGGAACACAACAGAGACCTTGGAGGCAACACCACACATCTACAACCATCTGATCTTTGACAAACCTGACAAAAACAAGCAATGGGGAAAAGATTCCCTATTTAATAAATGATGTTGGGAAAACTGGCTAGCCATGTGCAGAAAACAGAAACTGGACCCCTTCCTGACACCTTACACTAAAATTAACTCCAGTTGGATTAAAGACTTAAACATAAGACCTAACACCATAAAAAACCCTAGAAGTAAACCTAGTCAAAACCATTCAGGACATAGGCATAGGCAAGGACTTCATGACTAAAACACCAAAAGCATTGGCAACAAAAGCCAATATAGACAAATGGGATCTAATTAAACCCCAGAGTGTCTGCACAGCATAAGAAACAATCATTAGAGTGAACTGGCACCAACAGAATGGGAAAAAATTTTTGCAATCTACCCATCTAACAAAGGGCTAATGCCCAGAATCTACAAAGAACTAAAACAGATTTACAAGAAGACAACAAACAAACCCATTCAAAAGTGGGAGAAGGACATGAACAGACATTTTTCAAAAGACAACATATATGAGGCCAATAAACATATGAAAAAATGCTCATCACCACTGGTCATTAGAGAAATGCAAATCAAATTTACATTGAGATACCATCTCACACCAGTTAGAATGGTGATTATTTAAAAATCTGGAGACAACAGATGCTGGAGAGGATGTGGAGAAATAGGAACACTTTTACACTGTTGGTGAGAGCGTAAATTAGTTCAATCATTGTGGAAGACAGTGTGGCGATTCCTCAAGGACCTAGAAATAGTAATTCCATTGGACCTGGCAATCTCATTAATGGGTATATATCCAAAGGATTATAAATCATTCTAATATAAAGACACATGAACACATATGTTCATTGTGGCACTCTTTACAATAGCAAAGACGTGGAACCAACCCAAATGCCCATCGATGATAGACTGGACAGGGAAAACGTGGCATATATACACCATGGAATACTATGCAGCCATAAAAAATGATCAGTTCATGTCCTTTGTAGGGACGTGGATGAACCTGGAAACCATCATTCTCAGCAAACTGACACAAGAATAGAAACTCAAACATCACATGTTCTCACTCATAGGCGGGTGCTGAACAATGAGAACACACGGACACAGGGAGGGGAGCATCACACACTGGGGTCTGTTGGTGGGGACTAGGGGAGGGACTGTGGGGGGTAGGGAGTTGGGAAGGGATAACATGGGGAGAAATGCCAGATATAGGTGATGGGGATGGAGGCAGCAAACTACATTGCCATGTATGTACCTATGCAAAATCCTGCATGTTCTTCACATGTATCCCAGAACCTAAAGTGCAATAAAATAAAGTTGTATATGAATGAATAGCCATAGCATCATTATTCATTATAGCCATAAGTGAAAAAAAATCCGAATGTCCATCAATTGACACTGTATATCCAACAAGTGGATATATCACTTTTTGGATATCACTTTGTGGAATATCAGTCATAAAAAGGAATGGAGTTCTGGTACATGTTACCAACATGGATGATTATTTAAAACATGATGGTGCATAAAAGAAGTCACACATAGAAGGCCTGTGTTGTAGGATTCCATTTACACGAAATGTCTAGAATAGGCAAATCTATAGAGACCAAAAGTAGATTAGCAGTTGCCCAGGGCTGAGGTGAGTGGAGGATGGAGAGTGACTGCTAATAGGCATGGGATTTCTTTGGAGGCTGATGGAAATGTTCTGGAATTAGATAGCAGTAATGGTTGTACATCTTTTAAGATACTAAAAAATACTGAAATTTAGAGGCATCAATTTTTGTGACATGTGGGCTATATCTCATTAAAACTGAGAAGAGACCTGTCTCAGATTTATATCACACTGTCTGATGATCTGGAAGCCTCTGGCGAGTACAGAGCTGGCACTAGTTGAAAATCCTCAATGAAAGAAGTCCATGGTTGTTCAGTTCATTTTATTTTTGAGGATATATTAATAACCCAACAACCAACCTCATGGGTCAATGAATATTCTTCATGCCTCCGTAGGTCCAGGTGCTGAATGAGAGGATTTGTACACCTACCTTTTCCCCACCACTAAAACAAAGAGCTTCAACCACATCTTACCAAGGCTGGGTTTGCTCACTATTTCCACATACAAAGACGGAAAGAGCAGAGTGCTTGACTAGAAGTCAGGAGACCTGTGTTCTATTCTTGGCTCTGCCATTAACCAACTTAAGCCTCAGTTTCCCCATTTGTAAAACAAGTGGTTGGTACCAAAACTCTTCAGTGTCTTTTCTAGTATGAAGCTTCTGTGATTCTAAAAAGAAAATTCCCTTCATCTTCCACTCACTACTCTTTCATCCCAACCCCACGTCCTACTCCAACATACACACACACGTCTATAAAGAAGAAACATTCAACTGTGATAACCAGGCTATCATTTCCTGCCAGAAAAGATTACTTTGTAGCATGGCTAATGGGAGAAAAAAAAAACTGTGGAGAAGCCCAAGGAATGATTTTTACTGACTGGTATGCCCAGAAACTCTGGAATGATCCTACCGAACAGTTTCTAGGTCTGGATGTTTGTCAGTTGTAAAGCTAGTAAGTTGAAGCTTGCATCTATGTACAATCCTGGTTCCCTTCAATGGAGTGTGGACCTGTATTCACAGAACACCTACTCTATTTTGACCTTGAGTCTGTTCATACAGAACTTTCAGAAGTAGCCACAAACTTTGTTTCACAAATACGTTTCGTTTAGCTTGTGATAAAAAGAAATGCCAATTTTTACATCAGTGAATTTTATATAAAGACAAAATTTTATGCCTTTTTAAAATAAAATCTAGTACAGTGGTACCCAAATTCTGACCTGTGAAAATTGTCTGGAGCTAAATTGAGCCCATCCCCTTTTGACTTACTCTCAGTTTGCCACAGTCCCCACTACTCCCTCTTGTCCCAAATACTAAAGACAAGTATCAGAAAGCTTTTGATATTATATTTGTGCAGTTAGGTTTTTTTCCCATATCTGTTTTGTTGTTGTTGTTATTTGGCTGTTGTTTTTCTTTTCTCTAGATGGCTTCATTCATCACTCAGCTAGCCCCTAAGGGCAGTTGAGATAACTCACCACAGACAAGTGTCTATGTCACACCCAAGAACACTATTGGCACCTATTTGAAGAAGACTCCCCGATCTGTATCTCTAGACCCATATGAACACTGTCTCCTAGACATCTCCACATGGCTGCCCCACAGATAACTTAAAATCAATAAGCCTAAAACTTATTCACTTTTCTCTTAATCTTTTGCTATACTCTCTCTCTCTCTCACTCAGTGACACCACTAACTACCCAGTCAAGGGGGCCAGAGACCTAAGAGTTATCCTATTTTCTGTTCCCTTACCCCTTGTGCTCATTCACTAACTTATGAACAACAGAAGTTTATCGCTTATAGTTCTGAAGGCTTGGAAATCCAAGATCAAGGCACCGGCAGATTCAGTGTTTGGTGAGGGCCCACTCCTCATAGATTGCACCTTTCATGTGCCCTTACATACCAGAAGGCGGCAAACAGGCTCCCCCACGCCTTTTTTACAAGGGCACTAATCCTATTCATAAAGGCAGAGCCCTCATGATCTAATCACCTACCAAGGACCCTAACTCTTCATATTTATATATTGGAGATTAGGCTTCAACATAGAAACTTTGTAGGGACACCAACATTCAGACCTCTATAGTTACTCTAACCAGACCTCCATTACTTCCCATTGAACTATTGAATCTGGCGTGTGCTGCATCCTATGCTGCACAAGGGTTCAAAGACCTAAGAGGGAACAGCGGGGGATAAAGAAAGACATACATATATAAAGCTGGGCCAGGTGGTCCGAAAAGCTGATGGTGTCAGTCTCTTCAGCCCTTACCTGCCTTAGAGTACTTTATTTTATGTTTACAAAGCATGTAGCAGAGGGAGGGTGCAATTACTTAGAACAGCCTGTGGTATAATTCTCACACTTGAGTTAACGTACTTCAGCTAACAACTAACTTGCAGCAAGGTCAGTGAGAGCTGGTTATCTTTTTCTAGGCCTCTCTGATTTTCTCCAAGATATATACATTTCTCTATTACGGTTTCGCTTCTCTGGAGTTCACCCAAAGTTCGCAACAGCCTTGCTGTGGAGTCCCCGAGACGGGGTGGGCTACTCTGGCTCTCTACAATTGAAAATAGTTTTCTAAGATCCTTTTAACCTCTACACTCACCCCCTTTCAGCTCATGCACAGAGTGATCACACAGTAAGCTTCTACAGCACATATCTAGTTATGGTTTTCCCTGTTGAAACCCTCCAGCAGCACCCTGCAGCCTGCTATAGGACGAAGGACCTGTCCAGCCCGTGCTGACCTCAGCAGGCATGCAGACCTTTGACTGCATACTGTCTCCCTCCCTAGACTCTGGGCCACATGCCATCTGTCATTTTCTTGACAAGTGCACACCCCTAGGCTTTTTCCCATCCTGTACTCAGTACATGCTTCCTGACTCTGAGCACCTTCTCATCTTTGAATACTCAGTTTAGGAGTCAGTGAAACCTCTTCTATTTACTCACTACCATCTTTGTTCGAAACTGATTATTTTTAGATGCTAAGTGTTCTCACCACAAAAGAGATAAGATAATGCATATGTTAATTAGCTTGATTTAGTCATTTCTCTCTACATATACTTCAAAATATGTTGTACACAATATATGCAATGTTATCAATTAAAAAGTAAACACAAACAAATAGAAATCAGTCACTCTTTCTTCGGGTACCCTCTGCCTGCTCCACATCCCACCAGACTCCCATGAGAACCTTCAGTGCATGTGTCTGTTTGCTTGTTAGTTTTCTCTTACTAGCTGGTAAGCTCACTGGGGCAGGGATAGAGTCAGGGTCATCCCACATCCCCAGTACCCAGCAGAGCACCTGGGAGATACAGTAATCACTCCGTACATGGTTAATAAAAGAAAGTGTGTGTGAGAAAGTAAGCAACTCAACTCTGTGTGACCTCCTGCCAGAGTCTCCTAACCGGTTCCTTGAATCCTCTCTTTCCTCCTCTAGTTTGTAGACAGAGTGACCTTTTCTCATGGAGTCTTGATTCAGATCCGTTGCTTTTGAGAAAAACCCAAGATTCTTAGGAGTCAGGGTCCTCCCTGTCTCTGTGGCCTCCTCCTTTGTGTCTCCCACCTGCTCCTCCTCGCTCCATCCTCCCCAGCTGCATGGTCGTCTGCCAGTCATTGGTACATCCCCTGCCCTCTCCTGGCAGTGGGTAGCCATCCCTACTGGGCTTTTGCTAAGCTCTCTTCCCTCCCTTCCTCACCAAGTTAATTCCTGTCAACTTCCAACTCTCAACACATTCACTGCTTCCTCAGGCCCTGATTTGTCTGCCTGGAGAAGTTGTGGCCCCTTGTAACACCCTACCCCACCAGGCTGCATAGACATGCATGCATGCCCCTGCCAGCTCTTACTCTGGGGCCCTTTGCACTAAGCTGGTACCAATGAAAAAAAGGGGAGGAGAGACAGCTTTCAGCCTCTCCGCTGTGGAGGGGAACTGTCCAGCACAATACATTTGTCCCTTGGCATCTGTGGGGGATCATTCCTGGACCCACACAGATACCGAAATCTACAGATACTGAAGGCCTTTATATAAAGTGGTGTATTATGGTCATAGAACCTATATGCATTCTCCCATGTACGTTAAACCATCTCTAGATTTTTTATAATACAATGTAAATGCTATATAAATATTTTAAAATTTGTATTATTTTTCCCAAATATTTTTTATTCTGTCAGTTGCATTTGCTGATTCATGAACCCACAGATACAGAGGGCCATCTGTAAATGTTTGGTAGTTAATGGAAGGCACCTGCCTTAGAAGGTAGCTCAGCAACCTCTGCCACTTCCCTGGTTCATGGGATGGGGAGGGGTCATGGGCACCCCAAAGAGGCTCATCAGCATCCTCCAATCACTTCAGGGCCAAGGGGCCTTCCAGGGGGAAGTCTGGTAAATACAGTAGTATTCTTCTCCTTCTCCACTACATTTCCAAGATTATTTATGTGTCCTTAATAGCACTTATGAGGAGACTTAGGTCCCTCCCCTTACTCTCACCTGCAGACCGCCCCTCCATCTGATACTGTTCATGGTTTTCTAACTAAACAAGACACCCACCTCCCAGCACACCTTGACAATGGCCTGGGTGGGGGCTCAGAGAAGGCAGTGAGGAAAAGGCAGGCCCTCTGGTTAGAAAGCTCATTACAGCACTGACTCCAGAGAAGCTGCATCTTCCAACACTTCAAGCAGCAAGCTCATCGATCAGACAGCCCTGAAGGTTGATGGCCATTCCCCTCTCCAGAGACGGGTTTCCTTTCTACTCTAGGGGAGAGGCAGAGCCTACAGGCACCAAGCTCCGTGCAGAGGGATGGGAGCCCTCGCCCCAGAGATGATTGAGGAAGTCCAAATGAGAATGGCAGGTACAATTCTTATGATACTGAGGCCACTCATCTCTCTGTTTAACTTAGCTTCTGAAATCATTCTTGATAATGAGAATGCCATGCCTTTATTTTACTTCCTGCTGTACAATAGATAAGGGAGTAAAAGTCCATCAAGAGAGCACACAAAATCAAGAGGACAGTGATCAAGGGTAGCTTTTACCTGGAATATAATTTGACTTGGTTCTTGACCTTCAAAAATAGAAAATGTCATGGGCTTCAGGGGTCCACTAAACTTCCCTTCTTGGCTGTATCCAGTTGTCTGTTAAAAAAAGAAAGAAAATTAGCATCTTGTATGAATGTGTCTGTGTCATTGTTGATTTTATTAGGGCTTCCAGCACCAATATATGAAACACAGAATTCTATCATAATCAAAATCTGATCAAAACAGAAATGAGTGTAATAGCTGCTGAAGCTCTACCATGTAACAAGCTCTACCTTGTTACAAACCTTTGCATTGCTTTTCTTAAACATCTGAGAAGAATATGAGATGAGAAGAATCACCCTATGAGAATATTAACATCCTCATATTCAAAATGAAGTTTGAAAAGGTTAACACAGCACACACGCTGAGGTCTAACTGAGCTAAAGCTCATGGTCTTGCACAGTGCCACACTGTCTTCTAAATTCTATATATTTTTACTCCAGCTTCATAAAACACCTCCCTCCCCTCTTTCTATTTTATAAGGACATTTACAGCAGATTGCCAGCACTCTAGAGTTTTGAATTTATAAAGAGGAGAAAGAATATACAGATGTATTTATATAAAGTTTGCTTGGCACAGTTACACGGTATGTTTTAGCCAAATTTGAATCTGATTTTGAACTATAAGCAAAGCTCAATATTTAAACATTTGATTCGCTCTGTACATTCATTTAGAACAAAAATAATAAAAGAACAAAATGTTTGCTTTAAGCAGTAGCCCCACAATAGTTCTAAAATCCAAAGACCCTAAACCTGAGAGCTAAGCAGCCTCTGCAGACACCCAAGTCAAGACTGGAGTAGTAGTGAGTATGGCTGGGATGGTAAGAAAAGTGGCTCACACTTGCTGCATTAGTACATGTGGAGCTCTGTCCTAAGCACATTTAATCCTGACAACAACCCTCAGGGAGGAAATTATTATTGTTACCCTTGTTTTACAGGTGATGAGACTGAGGCTCAGAGATTAAATTATTTGCCCAGGTAGTGGCCAGGAGCAGGATTTGAACCTTCAACTCTGGAACTGGCCCACTCAGCCTCCACGCACCAGCAGCCACCAGAGGGTGTGAAACAGCCAAGACATCCTGGAGGGAAAGCCAGCGGGCTGCACGGAGGATGCGCATGAGAGTGACTCCCACCATTCCTAGTCTCAGAACATGGGGAGCATCACAGCAGCCCTCATCACGACAGCACCTCTGAAGGGAGGTGGAGTGGTCACCTGCACAGAGGGGCAGCCAGTCATGAACCCACTTTGGGGCATCCTCTAGGACAAGGGATTTAGTGCCTCATCCCCAAGCTGGCCTTCTCTCCTTCCTGGGCAGGTCTTTGGGTCTCCCATTTATGGTGGAAATCAGAGGTGAAAGAGATTGAAATCAGAAGCACGATGTGGCAAGCCAGTGCTGTGCAGGATAGACGTCCAGGTGCCACTAGGTTGGGGGAAAACCATTTATTTTCCAGTTATTTAGGGAGAGCAAGCACACTCTTGACATGAAAACTGCTCTCTGCTGGGAATATCCAAAACCCATTAATATGCCAAGGATCAGAGAAAGGTCTTATGCTAGATCTCACAGTTTGGGGAATCTTGACTAAGTTAGATACTGGATATCTGGCAAAAGGGCAATAATGAACGAGCACACAGGGGCTTTGAAGTTTGGGTTTCTGTCCTCAGAGTTGCAGTAGGGCCTTAGATTTGCTCCCCCTGGGCCACTGCCAAGACCTCTCCTTTGCTGCTTCCCACCACAGAGGCTGGTAAACCAAGTGGTCCTTTCCCAGGTTCCCTAGCGGCTAGGACGGTGGCCAAGTGGCCCAGTTCTGGTTCATGAAACAAGAGGCGAAGTCCACTGGTTAAGCTTCTGTTCTCCCAATTTAAAAAAAAAAAAAAAAAAAAAAAAAAAAAAGGCAGTTGTGGCTGCCATTGCCCTTTCCTGTGGCTCCTGCTGAGACAATGGACCTTGTGTCTGCAGTTGGGGCAGCTGTGATGAACCCTGATAGGACAAACCAGCTCAAAAAATGGTGTAACAAAAAGAAAGTAGCCCAAGTCTCTGACAACATCATGGAATTGCTAAACCTGCCCAGGATTGCTACTTCAGCCTTCTTGTTATCTGAGGAAAATAAATCCCTATTTATTTAATTTCCTCTTACTTGCAAGAAAATACATTTTTTTTTTTTTTTGAGACGGCGTTTTGCTCTTGTTGTCCCAGCTGGAGTGCAGTCACTGCAACCTCTACCTCCCAGGTTCAAGTGATTCTCCCACCTCAGCCTCCCGAGTATCTGGGATTACAAGTGCCCACCACCATGCCTGGCTAATTTTTTTATATTTTTAGTAGAACAGGATTTCACCATGTTGGCCAGGCTGGTGTCCAACTCCTGACCTCAGGTGATCCACCTGCCTCGGCCTCCCAGAGTGCTGGATTACAGGCATGAGCTGCCACGTTCGGCCAAGAAAATGCATTCTTAACTCACAAAGTAATTTTTCCAGACTTCTGTCCCATCTCCTCCTTTCTAAGTTTATCTTTCTTTGGAAGCTCTTCTTCCCTTTCACTCCTTTTCCACATCTTTTCCCATTCCATTTACCCCTCTAGAAGGCAGGGCATAAGAACCGGTGTGCAGGACAGAGGTCAGGTACCACCATGGTTGGTTAAGTCACGGGAATGCTATCTATGGAGCTACTGCTTAATAGCAAACTATTGGCCGGGCGTGGTGGCTCTCGCCTGTAATCCAAGCACTTTGGAGGCCAAGGTGGGCGGATCACCTGAGGCTGGGGGTTCAAGACCAGCCTGACCAACATGGTGAAACCCTGTCTTTATTTAAAAAATAAATTAATTAATTAATTAAATAAAAATTTAAAAAATAGCAAACTATCTTTATCAGCTTTGTACTCATGTCAGCAAGCAGTCACTCTTTGAGTTAATCACACCAGTGAAAACTACATTAGCCACACACAAACACAGCTGCACTTTCCCAACAAGGACAAGCTGGCTCACTCATCAGAAAATGGGAATCAAGTCTTAGGTTCTAGGGTTCAAAGTTGCCTGCTTGTATCGGGGAGACAAATCTCTTCCTGCCGATTAACACGGCTATTGGTGCTATAAAGATTTCAAAGTGCACGTCACACTGTGAATCATCAAGCCACATTCCCCAGAAGTGGGAATGATGGGGTGGTGGAAACCTGTGTAAGGACAAGAGGGTGGCTTTATACAGGAGTTGGAGGGTATAGCATTTATCATCTTGCACAAAGAGGTGAAAGGAAAAGAATGGAACTGCCATTTTTAAGTCATTTTTAGTGTCTTTTATGTGGCAGTAATGGCACTAGGTCACCACATAACACCATTTCGTCTGACCAATGCTATCAAGAAAGTGTCTCCAGAGAAGTCCCACAGTAGGGGCAAAACATTCAGAGATAGAGCTACCTCCAGATGGGAGCCAGCCCCATTGGACCACCAAGCCCCAACTCTTGACCACATTGCTACACTGCCTTCCAGGCAAAAGAACATGTGCAGTTGCCAGGTTAACCTACCTGCTGGCTCCATCAAGAGCTCAGTGCAATGATTATGTAGTATTTGTACCAAACTCATCTTCCTTCTGGAAGTCCCAGGCAAAACTCCAAAATAGACGGCTCTGCCTTGGTTTCCTCCGATTCCCTATTCAGTTCCCTTTCCCAAATCCTGGATCACTTTACTCTCTCTTTGGTGCCCTTGAAGTACATCTATGCTGCATTTGTGTTTCCAACCCTCTGACGAATCTATCTCTTGGAAAAGAACAGAAGATCAACTCGCAGTATGGAGTAAATTAGTGCCTCTGTTGAATAAAGCCCTATGCAGAAGGCAAGATTCTTCAAGCAAACCTCTAGTCTTCATAGGAGAGGCCTTGGGAAGAGGTAGGAAAAAGAAGTGTCTCCCCCCCAATACCCCTGAAATCCCACTCCCTGACTTCACCCAGAGACAGTTGTGCTTGTGGCTGTCACCTGGGGAAGGTGCTGCTGCCAGCAGTGGTTGGGCAGTATTTTTCACTCTAGATAGAAATCCCACTGGGGTGAGAATAGAGAGAAGGAAACCTTATCTTCACCTTTCATCCAGGAATAAAAATGCATGTTCCCTTCTCAGACAAGAAGTAAATGAAGCCTAATAATTTGATATTATTAAATAATTTAGAAGTACACTTAGTGCTGAATCTGCAAAGATGACAAAAACACAGTCCATTCTTCATGGAGGTCAGGGTCCATATGGATGTAGACACCAAACACTTAAAATGCTGTAGCAATTATAGTAGCTAATGTTTATCATGTCTTTAACTGCCAGTCACTGATCCAAGAGCCTTGTAAATGCAGTGTCTCATTGAATTGCCACAACATCCCATAAGATAAGTACCATTATTAGACCCATTTCACAGAAAACTGAGGTTCAAAGCCTAGGTGACTCACCAAATTCCTATTACTGGTAGTGGAGACACCAAGTTTGAAAACAGGTCTGACTTTATCACTACCCTGAGATAAACATAGGTGACAAAGGACATTTGAGGGGGTAGGATGAGGAGAGAGGTCAACTGGGGATGTCTGATATTCAGCCCTTACACAATCCGGGAGACAGGCTCTGACCCTCCAGGCTATGAAGACTCATGCTTCTCATAAGGTTTGAACAGCAGATTTCCCCTGGGAGGAAGGCTCTGATAGTTTGAAGATTCACTCTATTTCACTCTGTAACTATGTAAGCTCTAGGGTACATTTTGGGACTCGAAATTTAGTGTATTATTTATGGGTCCCAGAAGAAAGAAAATAAGGTTTGAGGTATGAAGATCTAGAAGCTTCCTGTTTAAAAAAAAGCAAATGCTTCCCCTAAATCTTATCATCTGGTTTCACAATACAGCAATTTTTTGGGCACCTTTTGTGAACCTCAGGAGTCACGTAGGTTTAAAAAAAAAAAAAAAAAAGGCATCCTCTGTTTACCCAGAGGTCAAGGGTAAGGGCTTCCCAGTTTTGATTCACCTCCAGGCTCTAGACGACTGTCAGTCAATAGGGTTAACCTAACAAATGGTTAAAGACAACCAGAAAACTCCAAACCATTGATGAGAAGAAAAGTATAGAGCAGAGCAGGGCTGAAAATAGAGAAAATTGTTTTCTTGATATTTCAGTGGTAAGTTTTCATGGGCAACGTTTTTTGTTTGTTTGTTTTTGTTTTTTTTAAAGTCAAGATTAAGGGACACAGACTAATTCATGTATCAGTGCAATGTCATTCCAGATTCCCTGAGCTATACACAAATAGATTTGTTTTCAGCGTTACCCATAACTGGTATTGGCTTTTAAGAGTGGGAAAGAAAATACATTTCCTAATTGAGGGCAGACATGTGATTTGTAGCCATTTCATCAAACATACCACAGTGGAAAAAGCTATGTTTCCATTCTATACAACTTAATTTTGATAGGTCATCTTTTTTAAAGTAATAATAGCCATTCTTTCCCTGGTATGGGGTAGAAAGTAGTAGAAAATATTCTAGTAAATAAATAGAGAAAAACACCCTTTCTCTTACCAAATAAAGTATGAGAAGACACAGGAAGTGAAGATGGACTTGAGGTATCATAGTTTTCTTTATTCAAATTCCTGTGAATAAGCCAGAGATAAAAGTGGTTAGTTACTGGTCTGTTAAAATCATGTCTTTCTAATTAGTAAGAATCAATGGATGATATCCAGTTATAAACCTAGTAAAACGATATCCCAAAAGGCCAGGCTCTCCTCTGTATGGAGCAGCCCAGTCTTCCAGAAGCTTCTGCACATCATCCATAGCAGTATGCAAGCCAACATCTCAAAACATGCTCATGGTAATTCCATTTCTCGAATGCTTTGCTCTATAATGACCTTCTTCATTTAAGCATATTAAATAATAGGCAATAAGTGTTTTTTTTTTTTAAAGACAGAGTCTCGATCTGTCATCCAGGATGGGTGCAGTGATGCAATTTCATCTCACTGCAACCTCCGCCTCTTGGGTTCAAGCCAGGTAGCTGGGATTACAAGTGCCCATCACCATGCCTGGCTAATTTTTGTATTTTTAGTAGAGACAGGATTTCACCATGTTGGCCAGCCTGGTCTTGAACTCCTGACCTCAGGTGATCCACCTGCCTTGGCCTCTCAAAGAGCTGGGATTACAGGTATGAGACACTGCACCCAGCCAGCAATGAGTATTCTTTTCACCTTACTATATGGATGGAGAAAATGTATTTTGGCAAATGCCAGGATAGCTAGATATGAACATTTTGATTCAAAGCCACAGACATATGAGATTCCTTAAGTGAAAAGAACTCAAGAATGCTCACAATTCTTCAAAGGCATCACCAGCTACTTTTTTGGTCTTCCAGATACTGTCAATACCTATGTAATTAACCTAAGAAAAAAATATACTTCTTACTATTCCAGAAGAGATCAAACAAAAATCCAAACTGTCTTCATTCTCTCCTGTCCAATATTATTTTTCCTTTCCTCCTTAAGGCTTCCCATTTCACAGAGATTATAACTTTCACCTAAGACATGTCATGACTAATTGATTTTTAAGATGTGAGATAAATTTTCCACATGGCCTGAAAACCAGTGTTGTTGCCTGTCGTAAGTTTGGACTGCCCCCACCGCCACCAAAAGAGAAAGTCAAGGAAATTTTTAAAATGTGTTTATTTCACTAAAATTCCAATCACTTTCTTATCTCCAGAGATTAGGAATAATCTTGGGTTACTTCATCATCTTATTCTTTATTATTTAAAGGGTTTTTGTTTTACTACTTTATAATTTAATTTAATTTATTTTTTATTTTTTTAATATACATATTTTATTGCACTTTAGGTTCTGGGGTACATGTGCAGAACATGCAGGATTGTTGCATAGGTACATACATGCCAATGTGGTTTGCTGCCTCCATCCCCCCCATCACCTATATATGGCATTTCTCGCCATGTTATCCCTCCCAAACCTCCCTACCCCCCACAGTCCCTCCCCTAGTCCCCCCCAACAGACCCCAGTGTTCCCTGTATCCATGGGTTCTCATTGTTCAACACCTGCCTATGAGTGAGAACATGCGGTGTTTGATTTTCTGTTCTTGTGTCAGTTTGCTGAGAATGATGTTTTCCAGATTCATCCATGTTCCAACGAAGGAAACAAACTCATTGTCTTTTATGGCTGCATAGTATTCCATGGTATATATGTGCCACATTTTCCTTGCCCAGTCTATCACTAATGGACATTTGGGTTGCTTCCAGGTCTTTGCTATGGTAAACAATGCCACAGTGAACATACGTGTGCATGTGTCTTTATAATAGAATGATTTATAATCCTTTGGATATACATTCCCAGTAATGGGATTGCTGGGTCAAATGGAATTTCTATTTCTAGGTCCTTGAGGAATCACCACACTGTCTTCCAAAATGGTTGAACTAATTTACACTCCCACCAACAGTGTAAAAGTGTTCCTATTTCTCCACACCCTCTCCAGCATCTGTTGTCTCCAGATTTTTTAATGATCACCATTCAAACTGGTGTGAGATGGTATCTCAATGTGGTTTTGATTTGCATTTCTCTAATGACAATTCATGATGAGCATTTTTTCATATGTTTGTTGGCCTCATAAATGTCTTCTTTTGAAAAGTGTCTGTTCATATCCTTCACCCACTTTTTCAATGGGTTTGTTTGTTTTTTTTCTTGTAAATCTGTTTTAGTTCTTTGTAGATTCTGGATATTAGCCCTTTGTCAGATGGGTAGATTGCAAAAATTTTTTCCCATTCTGTTGGTTTCCACTTCACTCTAATGATTGTTTCTTTTGCTGTACAGAAGCTCTGAAGTTTAATTATATCCCATTTGTCTATTTTGGTTTTGATTGCCAATGCTTTTGGTGTTTTAGTCATGAAGTACTTGCCTATGCCTATGTCCAGAATGGTTTTGCCTAGGTTTTCCTCTAAGATTTTTATGGTGTTAGGTTTTATGTTTAAGTCTTTAATCCATCTGGAGTTAGTTTTAGTGTAAGGTGTCAGGAAGGAGTCCGGTGTCTGCTTTCTGCACATGCCTAGCCAGTTTTCCCAACACCATTTATTAAAGTGGGAACCCTTTCCCCATTGCTTGTTTTTGTCAGGTTTGTCAAAGGATAGTTGTAAACGTGTGGCATTGCCTTTGAAGACTCTGTTCTGTTCCACTGGTCTATATCTCTGTTTTGGTACCAGTATCACGCTGTTTTGATTACTGTAGGCTTGTAGTATTGAAGTCAGGTATTGTGATGCCTCCAGCTTTGTTCTTTTTGCTTAGGGTTGTTTCGGCTATGCAGGCTCTCTTTTGGTTACATATGAAGTTTAAGGTGGTTTTTTCCAGTTCTGTGAAGATAGTCATAGGTAGCTTGATGGGGATAGCGTTGAATCTATAAATTACTTTGGGCAGTATGGCCATTTTCACAATATTGATTCTTCCTAATGATGAGCATGGAATGTCTTTCCACCTGTTTGTGTCCTCTCTCATTTCCTTGAGCAGTGGTTTGTAGTTCTCCTTGAAGAGGTCCTTTACATCTTCTGTTAGTTGTATTCCTAGGTATTTTATTCTATTTGTAGTAATTGTGAATGGTAGTTTGTTTTTGATTTGGCTCTCTTTAAGTCTGTTATTGGTGTATAGGAATGCTTGTGATTTCTGCACATTGATTTAGTATCCTGAGACTTTGCTGAAGTTGCTTATCAGTTTCAGGAGATTTTGGGCTGAGATGATGGGGTCTTCTAAATATACAATCATGTCGTCTGCAAATAGAGACAATTTGACTTCCTCTTTTCCTAATTGAATACCCTTTATTTCTTTTTCTTGTCTGATTGCTCTGGCTAAAACTTCCAATACTATATTGAATAGGAGTGGTGAGAGAGGGCATCCTTGTCTAGTGCCAGACTTCAAAGAGAATGCTTCCAGTTTTTGCCCATTCAGTGTGATATTGGCTGTGGGTTTGTGGTAAGTAGCTTTTATTATTTTGAGATATATTCCATTGATACCTAGTTTATTGAGAGTTTTGAGCATAAAGGGCTGTTGAATTTTGTCAAAGGCCTTCTCTGCATCTATTGAGATAATCATGTGGTTTTTGTCTTTGGTTCTGTCTATGTGGTGAATTACGTTTACAGACTTGCATATGTTGAACAAGCCTTGCATCTCCAGGATGAAGCCTATTTGGTTGTGTTGGATAAGCTTTTTGATGTGCTGTTGCAATTGGTTTGCTAGTATTTTATTGAAGATTTTTTGCATCTATGTTCATCTTGGAGATTGTCCTGAAGTTTTCTTTTTTTGTTGAGTCTCTTGTCAGGTTTTGGTATCAGGATGATGTTGGTCTCATAAAATGATTTGGGAAGGATTCCCTCTTTTTGGATTGTTTGGAATAGTTTCAGAAGGAGTGGTGCCAGCTCCTCTTTCTATGTCTGGTAGAATTTGGCTGTGAACCCATTTGGACCAGGGCTTTTTTTTTGTTGGTAGGCTATTAATTGCTGCCTCAACTTCAGCCCTTGTTTTTAGTCTATTCAGGGTTTCCACTTCTTCCTGGTTTAGGCTCGGGAGGGTGTAAGTGTCCAGGAATTTATCAGTTTCTTCCAGGTTTACTAGTTTATGTGCATAGAGTTGTTTGTAGTAATCTCTGATGGTAGTTTGTATTTCTGTGGAATTGGTGGTGATATCCCCTTTATCGCTTTTTATTGCATCTATTTGATTCTTCTCTCTTTTCTGTTTTATTAATCTGGCTAGCGGTCTATTTTGTTGATCTTTTCAAAAAACCACCTCCTGGATTTATTGATTTTTTGAAGGGTTTTTTGTGTCTCTATCTCCTTCACTTCTGCTGTGATCTTAGTTGTTTCTTGTCTTCTGCTAGCTTTTGAGTTTTTTTATCTTGCTTCTCTTTCTTTTTGAATTTTGATGATAGGGTGTCAATTTTAGATCTTTCCTTGCTTTTCATGTGGGCATTTATTGCTATAAATTTTTCTCTAGATACTGCTTTTAAGGTGTCCCAGAGATTCTGGTACATTGTGTCTTCCTTCTCATTGGTTTTGAAGAACATCTTTATTTCTGCCTTCATTTCATTGTTTATCCAGTCAACATTCAAGAGCCAGTTGTTCAGTTTCCGTGAAGTTGTGTGGTTCTGAGTTAGTTTCTTAATCGTGAGTTCTAATTTGATTGTACTGTGGTCTGAGAGATTGTCTGTTATGATTTCTGCTCTTTTGCATTTGCTGAGGAGTGATTTACTTTCAATTATGTGGTTAATTTAAGAGTAGGTGTGATGTGGTGCTGATAAGAATGTATATTCTGTGGATTTGGGGTGGAGAGTTCTGCAGATGTCTAGCAGGTTTGCTTGGTCCAGATCTGAGTTCAAGTCCTGGATATCCTTGTTGTCTCATTGATCTGTCTAATATTGACAGTGGAGTGTTAAAGTCTCCCACTATTACTGTGTTGGAGTCTAAATCTCTTTGTAGGTCATAAGAACTTGCTTTATGTATCTGAGTGCTCCTGTATTGGGTGTGTATATATTTAGGATCGTTAGTTCTTCTTGTTGCATTGATCGTTTTACCATTATGTAGCGCCCTTCTTTGTCTCTTTTGATCTTTGTTGCTTTAAAGTCTATATCATCAGAGACTAGGATTGCAACTCTTGCTTTTTTTGCTCTCTATTTGCTTGGTAAATCTTCATCCATCCCTTTATTTTGAGCCTATGTGTGTCCCTGCATGTGAGATGGGTTTCCTGGATACAGCACCCTTATGGGTTTTGACTTTTTATCCAATTTGCCAGTCTGTGTCTTTTGATTGGGCATTTAGCCCATTTACATTTAAGGTTACTATTGTTATGTGTGAATCTGATCCTGCCATTTTGATGCTAGCTGGTTGTTTTGCCCATTAGTTGATGCAGTTTCTTCACTGTGTCAATGGTCTTTACCATTTGGTACGTTTTTGGAGTGGCCGGTACTGGTTGTTCCATTCTATGTTTAGCACTTCTTTCAAGAGCTATTGTAAAGCAGGCCTGGTGGTGATGAAATCTCTGAGCAATTGCTTGTTCATAAAGGATTTTATTTCTCCTTCACTTATGAAGGTTAGTTCAGCTGGATATGAAATTCTAGGTTGAAAGTTACTTTCTTTAAGGATGTTGAATATTGGCCCCCACTCTCTTCTGGCTTGTAGGGTTTCTGCCAAGAGATTCACTGTGAGTCTGATGGGCTTCCCTTTGTGGGTAACTCGCCCTTTCTCTTTGGCTGCACTTAGCATTTTTTCCTTCATTTCAACCCTGGTGAATCTGACGATTATGTGCCTTGGGGTTGCTCTCCTTGAGGAGTATCTTTGTGGTGTTCTCTGTATTTCCTGGACTTGAATATTGGCCTACCTTGCTAGGTTGTGGAAGTTCTGCTGAATAATATCCTGAAGAATGTTTTCCACCTTGGATTCATTCTCTCCATCACATTGAGGTACACCTATCAAACGTAGACTAGGTCTTTTCACATAATCCCATATTTATTGGAGGCTTTGTTCATTTCTTTTCACACTTTTTTCTCTGATCTTGCCTTCTCGTATTTCATTAAGTTGATCTTCAATCTCTGATATCCTTTCTTCTGCTTGGTCAATTCAGCTATTGGAACTTGTGTATGCTTTGCAAAGTTCTTGTGTTGTGTTTTTCAGCTCCATCAGGTCATTTATATTCTACTCTAAGCTGTTTATTCCCATTAGCATTTCATCACATCTTTTTTCAAGGTTTTTAGTTTCTTTGCATTGGGGTAGAACATGTTCTTTTAGCTCAGAGAAGTTTGTTATTACCCACTTTCTGAAGCCTGTTTCTGTCAATTCATCAGACCCATTCTCCATCCAGCATTGTTCCCTGGTGAGGAGTTGTCATCCCTTGGAAGAGGAGAGGCGTTCTGGTTCTGGGTGTTTTCATCCTTTTGCACTGGTTTCTTCCCATCTTTGTGGATTTGTCTACCTGTGGTCTTTGTAGTTGGCGACTTTTGGATAGGGCCTCTGAGTGGATGTCCTTTTTGTTGATGAAGAAGTTATTTCTTCCTGTTTTTTAGTTTTCCTTCTAACAGGCCCCTCTGCTGTAGGACTGCTGGACATCCACTCCAGACCCTGCTTGCCTGGGGATCACCTGAGGTGGCTGCAGAATAGTAAGGGTTTCTGCCCATTTTTTCTTCTGTTACCTTCATCCCGGAAGGATACCCACCAGGTGTCAGCCTGAGCTCTCCTTTATGAGGTGTCTCTTTGGATATACGGCGGTTGGGGAGGTGCTTGAGAAGACAGTGTCCCTTATAGGAGCTCAAGTGCTGAGCTGTGAGCTCCGTTATTCTGTTCAGAGCTGCTGGGCAGGTACGTTTAAATCTGCTGCAGCTGAACTCATAACCGCCTCTTTTCCCAGGTGCTCTGTCCTGGGATGGTGGGGCTTTATTTATAAGTTCCTGAGTTGCTGCTGCCTTTTTTTCAGAGATATTCTGCCTAGTGAGGAGGTAGCCTAGTAACAGTCTGCCAGCAGAGGTGTTGCTCAGCTGGTGTGGGCTCTGCTCAGCTGCTGTCTGACCTTCCTTGTGGTTTTGTTTATAAAGTTAGAACTGCCTCGGTAATGATGGTTTGCCTCAGTAATGGCAGACTGCCTCTGTAATGGCAGACTGCCTCAGTCATGGTGGATTGCCTCTGTAATGGCAGACTGCCTCAGTAATGGTGGACTGCTTCAATAATGGCAGACTGCCTCAGGAGAGGTGGACTGCCTCGGTAATGGCAGATACCCTTCCCCCAACAAAGCTGGACTATCCTGGGTCCAGCTGCGCTTGCTGCGAAACTCTCAATCCAGAGTGTTTGAGATTGCTGGTCTTTTCGGGGGGTGGGACCCACTGAACCAGATCATCTGGCTCCCTGTTTCAGCCCCCTTATTTTCAGTTGAATGGGAGGCTCTGTATCCCAGTTGTTCCAGGCACCAGTTGAAACGGCCGCCCAGATCTCTGTGAGTTTTTGTGTGGACACCCGCTGCTCTGGCTGAAACAGCCATGCTGGAAACTCATGGTGCTTTTCGGCCCAGGAATCTCCTGGTCTGTGGGCAGTAATAACTCGTTTGGAAATGTGGTGATCACTCACCTTCTGCGTTGTTCTCACTGGGGACTGCACTCCAGAGCTGTTCCTATTTGGCCATCTTGGATCCTTGTCCTCAAGTGTTTTTATTTTTACATGCTTCTTTTTGTACTGTTTTAAAACAAGTAACATCCGAAACCATTTAATTCAAATTTCTAAAACCAATCAGCAAAATAATTAGTAACCATATAAATTTAATAAAAGACATAACATAAGCCTTTTATTTTTTTGAGATGGAGTCTCACTCTTGTTGCCCAGGCTGGAGTGCAGTGGTGTGATCTTGGGTCACCACAACCTCCAGCTCTCGGGTTCAAGTGATCCTCCTGCCTCAGCCTCCTGAGTAGCTGGGATTATAAGTATGTGCCACCATGCCCGGCCAATTTTTTTGCATTTTTAGTAGAGATGGGGTTTCTCCATGTTGATCAGGTTGGTCTTGAACTCTTGACCTCAGGTGATCCACTCACCTTGGCCTCCCAAAGTGCTGGGATTACAGGCATGAGCCACTGTGCTTGGCCTTCTTTTTTTTTTTTTTCAACTTTTGAGACAGAGTCTTCCTCTGTCTCCCATGCTGGAGTGCAATGTTGCAATCTGGGCTCACTGCAACCTCGGTCTCCCAGGTTCAAGTGATTCTTATGCCTCAGCCTCCAGAGTAGCTGGGATTACAGGCATGCTCCACCATGCCAGGCTAATTTTTGTACTTTTAGTAGGGACCGGGTATCACCATGTTGGCCAGGCTGGTCTCAAACTCCTGGCCTCAAGTGGCCCACCTGCCTCAGTCTCCAAAAGTGTTGGGATTATGGGCATGAGGCTTTGTGCCTGGCCAACAGAAGCCTGATTTTAAGATTATTTGTTCTTTACATAATCTAACTAGATTTCAATATACGATTTTTGACAGCTTTATTGAAGTATAATCACAAAGAAAAAACTGTAAGTCAATCTATCTGTCTATTTTATTTAGAGATAGAAAAATGCCCTTTGAATATATAAGCAAAAAGACCAAGTGACTCATAATGAACATAAAATTAAATTGCTGTCAGGCTTTTCAATAGCAATGTTTTATATTTTATGAAAATAGAGTAGCATTTAAGATACTGAAGGAAAAAGGATGAGAACAAAGGAGTTTGTATAAAGCCTAACAGACTCAAGTATGAAAGCCACCAATAAGCCATTACTGACATACAAGAATTCAGGAACTATTGCTTCCATGAGCTTTTGCAGAGGAATCTATAAGAGAAGATAGATTACAAATTTCATGCAACCAAAATCACTAGAAAGATATCAACTGGTGATGAACACTAATTATAAGGCTATTTTTAGAAGACCAAATAAGAGTTAAAAGGGCAGGTTAAAAGGAAAGAAAGGGGACCAGGCACGGTGGCCCACGCCTGCAATCCCAGCACTTTGGGAGGCCAAAGAGGGTGGATCATGAGATCAAGAGATATAGGCCATTCTGGCCAACATGGTGAAACCCCGTCTCTACTAAAAATACAAAAATTAGCTGAGCATAGTGACGCATGCCTGCAGTTGGGAGGCTGAGGCAGGAGAATCGTATGAACCTGGGAGGCACAGGTTTCAGTGAGCTGAGATTGCACCACTGCACTCCAGTCTAGCAACAGAGTGAGACTTGGTCTCAAAAAAAAAAAAAGGAAAGAAAGGTTAAATGGTATATAATGTATATCCTTGGATAATGTAGATACAGTACAATTTTTTTAATGGAGGAAATGGAGAAAACATATACAAAAATAATTTTCTTAACTCTTCTCATACTCATTTTGGTGGAAGCATCCAATTTGTGGCCTTAAAATGCTATTTCCCACTAAAAGATACAAGGAACTTCCCTTCTAGCTTCAGGGAGGACATGTGCAAGATAAAACCTGAAATAGTTTGTCATACCATGTAATAAGGAAGCTATTGAATGCTATTAGGTATATTCCTCTGAACAGATTAGAAAAAAAAAAATTGCTATTAGCGTCATGTCAAAAAATTCAGAAGTCAACTGAAGTGGCTCACATTAGCCAAAGATAAGACAATTTGAGCATCAATAAAAATAATAGCTGCAATGGATTAAAACACATCAATACATTTAAGTCCATGAAATAATACTTTTTTTCTTTTTAAAAAAAGGTTACCTTAGAACTCTTAAGCGTGGTAGACTAAAAACAATCACAAATTCTTTGCTATTCCTCCCATTGAGAGGTAAAGTGTATTTTGCTTCTGCCTGATATGGTCTGACTTTGGGGACTTGACTGAGCAATACAATGAAGTGGAAACAACATTCTTCGGAGTAACTTCAAAGCCTAGGTTACAATAAGCCTTGCAACTTCTATCTGGTTTTCTTGGGGAACATTCTCTGGAAGACCTGAGCTGTCCTTATAAGACAGTTCTAGTTGATAGTCTCAGCTGAGCCTAGTCTTTCAGCCATACTCACCAAGCCATCATACATGTGAGTAAAGCCATCTGGGATCTCTCAAACCAGCCCATCTACAACTGAATATCACCAAGTGACCATAGTCAATGCCACATGAAGCAAAAGAACCACCCAGCTGAGCCTGGCCCAAACTCCTGACCTATACAATCATGACATAAAAAATGATTTTTTTGTTGTAAGCCATGAAGTTTGAGAATAAATTATTATACATCAATAGAAAACTGGAACAAATTTTTGTATCTGGAAATAGAGTTCTGCAGTAACAGAAACCTAAAACATATGGCATTAGCATTCAGACTAGGTAGTGGCAGAAGCTGGAAGAGCCTCAAGGAGCGTGGTAGTGACATATGAAGGGAGACTTGGTGAGGAGGTGAAGGAAAGTGAGGAAAATGCTAATAGAGGTTGGAAAAAAGGTGTTGGGAAATTTGACAAGACTGTGGCCTTCAGTAATTTGGAAAATAGAACTAAAAAAAGAATTGTTACATTTTGTTATAACATAATTTAGAGAAAATAAAAAGATCTAGGGCTTTCTAGGTTTAAATAAAACTGTTTCTCATCCCCAATCTCTCACAGCAAAATATTCTCAAAGTTACGAATGACTTTGGAGCAAAGATCAAATCCAAACTCTGCAAACATGAAAAGGAAAAGAAAGAATGAAACAGTGGGAATAAAGCGTCCAGAGGTCAAGGCCAGAGGAACATTTCCAGGGAGAAGGATGAGGCCCTAAATAAGAAACTAGTGATTTCTGCCCAGCTGGAATTCAGAATTGCTATTGACCTTCATGGCTATGCTCCTCTTGTTTCACCCCTTTGTGACTGGAAGTTTGTGGATATCTTATACCTTTGTCACCATTGTATGTTAGGTGTATAGGAGGTGTGAGAGGGAAGGACAGATAAGTCCCTAATTCACAGGCCTTCTAGTTGAAAGAGACTGTGCTGGAGAATGCTACACCTGAGAAATTAAGCCCAAAGAATTTCATTTGCATCAGAATTGATTTAAATAATGACTATTTGACTTGGAGCAGATGTCACGATGAGATGAAACTTTGGAGGATTGGTGAAGGAAATTACTATATTTTGCACTTAGTAGAAATGTAAATACTTTGTAGCAGAGGGCAGCCTGAAGTAGATTATATTTGGCCAGATATTATCACTGCTCCACTCATGGGAAGGTGGAATCTCATGTCCTTTCCCTTTAATCTAGGCTGGATTTAGTGGCTTGCTTGACCCAAGAAAGCAGCAGAAGAGACACCATAGAACTTCTTATGACCTGGGAGCCTTACAGCTTCAACCTGGCCTCTTGAAACATTCTTTCTGGTGGGCCTGAGCTGCCATACATGGAAGTCCACCAACCCCGAAGTGTCTATGTTGGAGAGGCAAGGTGTAGACTCTCCAGGTGACAGTCCAGCTGAGCCCAGTCTTTCGACCATTCCCACCAAGGCCCCAGGCATGTGAGTGACCATCCAGAATTGTAAACTGGAGACAAAGATTCCTATTTCACTCTGTTTTGTAAAAGAGTAGGTAATAGCCCCAGTGAAGACACTATGAAACTTCACAACTATTATAAATTCTAGAAAATAACATATCCAATATGTATATCCATAAAATAATGCTGATATGGTTTGGCTCTGTCCTCATCCAAATCTCATGTTGAATTATGATCCCAAGTGTTGGAGGTGGGAGGTGACTGGATCATAGGGGTGGTTTTTGAAGGTTCAGCACCATCTACCTAGTGCTGTCTCGTGATAGAGTTCTCACAAGATCTAGTTGTTTAATAGTGTGCAGCATTCTCCTTCACTCTCTCTTCCTCCTACCAGCCATGCGAAGATGGGCCTGATTTCCCTTCACCTTCCACCATGATTGTAAGTTTCCTCAGGCCTACCCAGAAGCAGAAGACTGTACAGCCTGCAGAACCATGAGCCAATTAAATCTCTTTTCTTTATAAATTACCCAGTCTCAGGTGTGTCTTTAGAGCAGCATGAGAATGGACTAATACAGTTGCAGACACATAAATCTCTACATTTTATACATCCTCCAAGTCTGTGAAATGACTCACACCCTTTCCCACCAGATCCACACAAAGTGAGTCTCCACAGTTTCGTCCTTACATTCTGGCCACCTGCTGTGCACTGACCTCCAACTACACACAGACTTGGCATCTGCAGCCAAGTCAGCACTGAAAAATAATTTATTTTTACATAGAAGGGGCAAACGTTCATTCATATCCATCACACCTTTCCAAACCATCAGGCTTTTCTTTCACCCATACAAACTTCCAAAAATCTTTATCTGGACATGGTATTGATTTTAACCCTGGATCCATAAAGACTAGAAACACTTCAAAATCTTCTCATTTTTTCTTCCTAGAAGCATTTAAATAAATCTCCACACACTGGGAATGGGATTTGTTTGGTTTCTTTAAACCTCCTCACAAGAAAAAGCCAAAAACCACTTTAAATAAGATTTCATAAATGTGTTATTCTTTTTATTTGAGATTTAATGTAAATTTTTATTTAAATTTTAACCTTTATATCTAAAGGAATGCAGTGCCATTTTCTTCCCTTTGAATTTAGAACTTTCAAATACGTTACATGGCTACAATAACCTCTCTTTAGTCACCAGCTCCCTAATTACTTTTAGCTTTTGCAGTCTTGATATTCCTCACTCAGCTCATTTTTGGAAACAATTTTGTTTTGCTTTCATCTATGATACAACAACAGTTGGAATCCTAAAGCAATATTCCAGGTGGGTCCTGAGTGCCTTGTCAATTATATAGTATTTTGTTCCTCTGGCCAACAAATGTTATGATAAATTTAAATTGGAAAATTTTAGCAAGAACAAATTGTTATAATTGAGGATTTTCACAATTTCTTCTGATTTTTCTAGCTCCCTTTTCATACCCTCAGCCAAATTTACTGGATCTGAAAATTGTGTGAAATTCTCCCAGTTAAATCATCAGACATTCAGCAACAAGGTAATAAAACCCAGAACAACTTTTAAAAAATAAATAGCTTATAGCATTGGCTGATTCTACTGAATATGTACAACTGAAAGTAAACCAATTTTACTATCCTTTATTGATGAATTACAATGTTGTCACTTTTTATTTTGCCATGTTAACTTGAATTTTCATATAAGTAAAAGTTTTCCTTTGGTAAAATATTTTATCTGTGGATTTTTAGTTCTATCTTATCAATATATGCCTCCTTTTGTTATTTTTGAGAACATTTTTCCCTTTAACAACATACGTATATTAAGATCTAGAACACTAACATCTTAACAAATTAATATCTAGAACACTAATACGAACACAGATCACAGAAATAACCTTCAGCCCAAACCTCACAGTATCCAGAATGGTTTGTAAGTTTACATTTGGCATATGAACAGCTTTCTGCCCACATGGCAATAATCATATCTATGCAATTTTAAATTTGGAATGTGTTCATGAGATCTTATAGCCAGCAGTTTCCCAGGCTAAAATCACAGTAAAACTACAGTCCCTTGATCCAAAAGGTTCAAAATTTTATTAAACAATTAAAAAAAATGAATGAAGCATATCAATGGAAAATTGTTTTCTGCACTTAGATATTCATACAATTCAATGTAATCGATTGAAATAAGTTCAGAAAATATTTATTAAATGCCAGGAATTTAGTGATGAAGACACAGTTCATACTACCTACCAAAGCCTTTATAGTATCTCTTCTACCATTAGGATGATCCTCACTCTTTCGGAAGACTTCAAGTTGGTAAACGTACAACTCATTTGAAACATCTGTCTGTGCAACTATTAAAACAGGACATCCAGTGGCAATCTTTGTTTTATATACACTTTTATATTTTTATTTGTAATAATAAAAGCATCTCAATATTTTTTTTAAGTCCTGATCTATGAGATATGGAAATTAATCATTTTATAAAAGTTAATTTTCCTCCATGAGTTTTCATGTTCTCAGCTGTAAGGTGAAGGGATTGGACAAGATGATGTCTAAGGCCTCTTTCAGTTTCAGGGTACATAAATTCTATTCTGCCACTGGTGAGAAAGAGCATTATTTAGTCTAAACAGATGCTTCTCTGACATACATTGTTATAATATCTGAAATACCAAATTAATTAGGGGACTCTAGGGTTTGAAGGCCTTAGCAAGCTCTTTTGAAGGGCCTGTAACATTTGTGATCAAGTTCTGCTGAAGCTGATACTTGGTCTAGGAAACCAGTACTTTTCCACTCAGGAATGTACTAACTGGCACCATGATTGGTCTGCTACTTAGAATCTTGCTTGGTCTTGCCTTCTTGGATCAGATGAACATGAGTGGCATATGAACTCGTGGTCATCCCTTCCCTCTCCCTCAAACTCTTCCCTTAAGAAAGGTTAAGAATCTCCATAAAGCCTTCCATGTCCTTTCCAGGTAGGAATCCCTTTCTCTTCGGCTACTATTCTAACTTGAATGCCCTATTGTTACACCTTAACTATTCAAGTATCTTTTCTTAAGCTAAACCATGAACATCTTCAGGGCAAGGATCATGTCTTATTTATCTTTGTATCTAACACAAGTGCCTTCCACATGAAGACATTCAAATAACAGTAATAGCCCGTACTTACAGGGTGTTTATTAAATGGCAGGTACTGTATACATATCAACTTTTATCCCTTACACCCATCCTATGAAGCACTTACTATTATTATCATCACCATTTTACAGTTGAAGAAACAATCATAAGGTTAAGCAACCTGTCCATGGTTACACTCAGCTACACAGTGGCAGAGCAAGAATATGAACCCAAAGAGTCTGGTACCCAAGTGTGGTAGTTAATTATTGCATGATGCCACCTTTCATTATGTTATAATCATATACTGTCACTCGAATTATTCTCCCCTTCCTCTGAGACAAGGCATTTTCTTGCTAGCCTGGGCCTCCAGATGATATGTTAAGTTATATAAAGGAGAATTGGGTTTTTAAAAAATACAGTGTTAACTCCATTTGGGAAAGGTTAACTGAAACAAACAAACAACAACAACAAAACCATGAGAAACAGACTTTTGAGTGTTTACCACCAACAGAAAATGACCACAAAGGTACACCTGCAAGCAACATCTTCTATAATGGAAGTCTTCACATAGTTGGCAAGCATAAACAAGGTCTGGTGTCAATGTCATCCAGCATCTGAGGTGCATTAGCTAGTCTGGAATGGCCAGATGAAGGCATGGGTGGAGTCGGTACAGTCCACACTTGAGGAGTATCAAGCAATATTTCTAGATCCAAACCTGGAAACGACAACTAACAAGCTCCACTCCAGTGGAAAGCTGAGGAATGGCGCAAACAAAAGTGCTTTTTATTAAGGCGCTAAGGCAGCAAGCTAACAAGAATAAAAGTCTTTTTCTGAAAAGAAAAATTATAAAGACTGAGATAAGATAAAATTTCATTTCTCTCTCAACTCTGTGATATAGACTAAATGTAAAAAATTTACGTTAAAATCCTAGCCCCTTTAAAAAAAATCCTAGCCCCCAGTGTGATGGTATTAGGAGGTGGGGCATTTGGGAGTTAATTTAGACCATGAAGGTAGGGCCCTGACGAATGGGATTAGTGTCCTTATAAAAGAGAACTCGATGAAGGCTCTACTCCTGTCTCTAGTGGAGTGCCCACGCTAGAATCTGACCATGCTGACACTCTGATCTCAGACTTCCAGCCTCCAGAGCTGTGAGAAATAAATTTCTATTATTTTAAGCCACCTAGTCTATGGTATTTTATTATAGCAGCCAGAAATGACTAAGGTACTCTAGTCTTTAATAATAGTAATAATAATAACACTGTAACCACAAGAGAAGTAGGTCATGATGGAAACTGTAGAGAATTAAAAGAAGTTGAAACACTCATCCAGGAATTGGTTGCCAAATGTTTTAATTTTTCACAAAGAGTCAAAAATCCAGATTTGAATGTAAAATATTCCAATTTTTACAACACTAGTTATTGATTCCATTAAACAACACACACACACAAACACACAATGCAACTAAACCCTAGATATATCAAACAAAACGTAACTGCAAATCAGATTTGGCTCACTGCCCATCTTTACAACCTTAGAAGAGAGGCTCCAAGTTCTCCAACACTTAGAAAACAGAAAACAACTACATGGGCAAACATGGTTACTTGTAGTCAGAAATTTTTAAAAAGAGAGTATTATTTAAAAACTAGACAAGGTGAAGGATATGAAGAGATATTTTTCAAAAGAAGACATACATGAGGCCAACAAACATGAAAAAATGCTCATCATCACTGGTTATTAGAGAAATGCAAATCAAAA